>APFE030288884.1:126835-139511 GCA_000404065.3 Pinus taeda | reverse complement strand
ATCTCATATGCACAGGAATCCATAGAGATGACCAGATGCCATATACCGATTGGAGCATGCATCCCTTTCTTTGATAAGACATCCGCTTGAACATTTTGATTGCGATTTATATGTGTAATAGGAAAAGCAACAGAGTTCCATAGAGATGCAATCCTATCCAGCCATCCTATAAGGTTGCCATTTGTTATGTTCTTCTTGCCTTTCACATGATCTATGATAATTTTCGAGTCCCCATATATATTTATAGGTCCAATATCCATGAAAGTACAGAAAATTAGGAGACCATGCAGGGCCATGGCCTCTGCCTTGTTATTTGTCCCTTTACCACCATTCCAGAATATGGAGAATTGGAGATCTTTTGAAAAAGCTATGAAAACACCACAAGCGCAAGTGCCATCCTTTTCCACACCATTGAAGTGAGCTCTTGGAAAAAAGAGCTGCTGTTGGACAAAGGAAGCCATCTGTTGATTTTTCTGTTGTGGCATGATTTGTATGGAGGAGAAGTAATATGGAATAATCTTTTCTATAATGCTTCCAAAACTCTCACTCCTGTTTTCAAAGATTCTGTTGTTCCTCCACTTCCATATGTACCAAATAGTTATCAATGGAATGGGACGCTAGTTAGATTTTTGTGAGCCCCACCATTCGAAGGATTCTATTATTCAAGGATGTGAAATAGTAGGAAGGCCAAAGTAAGAAGCCAATTTAATCCATATATTCTAAGTTTGAGGGCAGTTTAAAAAAATGTGTAGATTATCTTTTGAATTGGCAAGGCAGATCAAGGAAATTGCTGGTCCCTACCAGCTCCTTTTCTGTAAATTATTCCAGGTGAGGTTTTTATTATGATATACTAGCCACGAAAACAAAATGATTTTTATCGGATAGCTGGCCTTCCATAGGGCGAAAGGAAAAATTTTCCGAGAGGACTCCCTTTCTGTTCTATCATTGAGATGTATATGTCTCTTACCAAAATATTGGACCTGTCTTTCATTGCCTTCCATTCAATACAATCTTTGTCCTCAGTTTTATAAAAACCCGCATTCCTCATATTCCAAATAATTCTATTCCATTGGGCAGCCAATTCACCTTCTATGCCCAGATCTCTATTTGTTTTCCATAGCGGGATGGCATTCTTCCAACCTTCTATTATCTATGCCTAGAAAAAGATACCCTTTTGGTGAAGTATTGTGAGAAGCTGAGGACCAATTTTTGGATCCATATCTACTCCCTTAATGGATTCTAGACCTATAAGGATGTTATTACCATTTTGAAATTCCATATGAAGTTCCTGCGGAAAAAAGGAAGAATTTTCTAGAAGCTCCTCCAAATCGCTGAACCTTGAGAGGGCCAAGAAAGACCATTTCTGTACCAATATAATATATCTTAGTTCCCAAGGTATTTCAATTTAATAGTTTGACTCCATAAGCTATTTCCAAAGATCGCCTGCCACAATGATTTGCATAGGAGATCTCTGCCAAAGAAGCGCAGATTCATGATGCCCCAACCCCCATATTTTTTTGGGAGAGAGATGTTTTCCAGTCTTGAGAGATGATATTTTCTCCTATCCTTGCTTCCACCCCAGATGAAGGTTGTCATTAAGTTATTTAATTTATTAATTATAGTCGATGGAATGTAAAACAAATGCGCCCAATATACACTGATTTGAGCTAGAACCACTTGAAATAAAATCATTCTGCCAGCAAGTAATAAGCATTTAAATTCCCATCCTTGTATCCTCTGATAAAATCTGTTTATGATCCATGACCAGTCCAAAGAATTATATCCTGTGGGCTTAAGATGATACCCCAAATATTTTAACCCCTCCTTTATGGATACCACTCGAATATTAAAAAGCTGTGAGATATAAACCATTTCTTATTTCTCATCCTTACCATAATGAAATGAGGATTTGCCCTCATTGACATATAGACCAGTGTCTCTTTGAAATAAATATATAATTTCATGCATTATATGCTAGGTGTATCTGCAAAGGCTAGCAAACAGCAGCACATCATCCACAAAGAGATTGTGTGTAAGATAGTTACCTCTGGAAATGACAAGGGGGCCAATATTTCCATCATTAACTGATTTTTTGATGTGAAGACTAAGGGTGTCCATGACCAAAATGAATAAAATTGGGGATAATAAGCACCCCTACCGGAGACCTCTTTCAGCCAAGAAAAAAGTTGTGGGGTATCCGTTGATGAGGATCGTGTAGTTGACTCGTTCCATGCAAGACATGATCCATTTTGTGCACATGTCGTTTAGCCTAATCTTGATGAGTAAACATCTGAGATAGCTCCAATATAGGCAATCATAGGCTTTTTTTAGATATATTTTGAGAATGACAGCTCAACATTTTTTGTTTGCATAGAGTGCATAGCTTCCTGAGCTATGGCAACAACTTATAGAATGTTTCTTCCACATAGAAAACCATGTTGTTCTTTTGAAATATGTTTTGATAACTTTCCTCAGATTTTCTCTGCAATAATTTTTGAAGTGATTTTATAAATGACATTACACAAGGAAAACAGTCTATTGTCTGCAAAGGAGGAGGAGTCCTTTCTTTTTGGAATCAGTGCTATGTAGGTGGATGAAATATTTTGATGAATTCTCCCCCGGATTCTAATCTCTTCCACCATACCCAAAATGTCTTTCTTCATTATATCATAGAAATGGATGAAAATGTCGAAGGTCCAACCATCTGGGTTGGGGCATTTGTCCTTCTTAAATGTTTTCATTACAGAAAGTAATTCCTCCTTCGTTATCACAGCAAAGAGCCTTTCATTATCTTCATCATTGAACATTCTTGTAAAAGGATCTATACCCCATAAGATGTCATTTATCTCCCTATTAGCCTCTCTTTTATACGCTTTTTTAAAATAATTGACAACTTCTTTTGATATGTCTTCTTGGGTGTACAAATAATCTCCCACTTCATTTTTGATTTGCCAAATAGAATTTACATCTCTTCTTTCTCTAGCAAATCAATGGAAGAACTTAGTGTTCTTATCACCCTCTTTCATCCAAGTAGCTCGGCTTTTGAGCCTCCAAGAGATCTCTTCAATCTTCAATAGATTTTGTTTCTTCTTTTCAAGTTCTCATATCCGGGCTCGAGTGTCCCATGCAATGGTTTGATCAGTCATGCCCTTAGCTATATCAGCAAGTTCCTTTTCAATCTTCTTCATCTCAATACAATTTGCTTGTTTTTTCCGTATTTTCCACTCTTTCACCTTGGATTTAAGATTGCTCATTTTGTAAATAAAGTACTCCAATGGAGAGGCATTCGATGAGAGACTGTTCACCATCCAACATTCCCGAACCATGTTGTTAAAAGCTTCTTCTTCAAGCCAATACTAGTTGAATTTGAATGAATAACTTTTACGAGCTTTTGAGTTCATCCATTGAAGAGAGACTGGCCTATAGTCTGAAATAAACACAAGGAGAGTGAGAGAGATCGGTATACCAAGTTTCTCCATCAACTGCTCGTGCATGATAAATCTGTCCAGCCTTTCTGCAATATAGGCTTCACCCAAGCGCTCATTGTCCCATGTGGGAGACAAAGATTTCGGACATATGTCTACATAATTGAATAGCATCATAGCTTCCTTGATTTTCTCCCCAATATAATAGGTTTTTTTACCCCCTCCCCCAAACTTCATCTGGTCCCATTGTGAATGTATTAATTATAATTTATAATTGATAAATAACTTAAATAAAATTATAATTTAATTAGTTTTTGAATTTTTCTTTTTTATCCACATGAGATATGTTATGAAGTGTATACTTCAATGCTTATTATGGATTGATGCCTATCAACATTTACCAACCATTAATTGATAATAACTTAAAATAAAATTATAATTTAATTAGTTTTTGACCTTTTTTTTTATCCACATGAGATATATTATGAAGTGTATACTTTAATGCTTATTATTGATTGATGCCTATCAACATTTACCAACCATTTAATTTTTATCATTATACTAGCTATCCATAAAATAAATTCATCAAATATTTTGCACCTTCATCTCATACCTTTCCTTCATACATGATTAGAAGAAATATTTTCCACTACCAATTAACTTTTCACATCCTAGGAATTAAATCTTATGCTTTCAATTTTTGCAAAATAATTTATCCATTAAAAAATATAATTTTTTAAACCCACTAGGCATAGAATATACGATGATGGGGTGCACTATTAAATCACTTTATGATGTGAACTCCCTAGGAAAAAATATAGCCATGTTAAGGGATGGTGTGGCCTAGTGATATGTCTTAGATGCCCCTGGTTCATGGTTTTAGAAGCCATAGGTCAAGCTTGATGTAATCTCTAGAGAACTCAAACAACTTAACAAACATATATATATCTATATATTTATATATATATATATATTATATATATATATATATATATATATATATATATATTGATATCATATACATATACATATACATATACATATAGATCCATTTTAATTACATATCTAACATGAGCCGAGAGGGATCAAATTTGTTCACATCCAAACTTTTTTAGAATGAAAAATACAATGTGTCATTTTTAATTGTTTAAATTGTATTTTTGAATGCTAAATAGAGCATATATAGAACCAAATAAAAAATTTAACCATAAAAACTTGTTTTTTTTCCTTTCTATATATAGATATATATGAAGTTGATATAGACAAAAAATAGTTAACATAGATCTTCAAATAGTTTATTTAAATATTTTGTTCAAATCTTTTTGAAAAGTGTAAGATTTCACACTTTTTTTTTTTTTTACTTTAAAGCATATTCATTTTTTTGTAATTGTAGAAAAACATTTTTTTTGGTGTGGTTCATGAACACCTTGGTCAGTGAGTGGTCACTACGTTCACGGAAAACTCTGGGCTAATCGCCTCTCGACCTACTGGAAAGACCTAACCCCAAGGGATTTGGGTAGAATCGACATTGTGACCTCCCAATGGCGAGGCACGGTTTTTGACCAACTGAGCTAAGTAATTGTAGCCAACATTATTTTTCTCTTTAGAACGTATTTTTTAATTTCAATTTTTATTTTAAAGGGACACGGATGGACGGACAAACTTACACATCAGGCTATAGAATGACTCTCTCGGCTCAATCATTTATTAATGATAAATATAAAATTAAAAAATAAAAATAAAATCACAAGATGTTTGAATACTCTTAAACATATATCTAAATTGGGTTGATTTTTATATTTTAAAAAAATTAATTATTGAAATGTGGCAACAATAATATTCTAATTTTAATTTGTCCTTGAATTAAAATTTGAATTTAGTCTCACCAACTACTTGGAAAAGAACTAATTAATTCATCTTGAGTTAATTAGTTGGAGAATTCAAGTTAGAAATATTTCTAAAGTCATGCAACAGTTATCCCTTAAATTAAGGAGATTATCCCTTAATTAAGGAGTTAAGGTTGAGTTGTATTTGAATTGTAATTAGTTAGCTCAATTTACTGAGTTAAGTCCAGTTAGATTAGTTCCAAATTGTTTGAGGAAATAATTGTGAGTTCAGTCAGTTAATGCATGCATGCATCCAACTAGTGTACTCCTAATAACTAAAGATTCTCTTATCATTAACTCATGCATGTCTATTCTAAGAAAGACCTAGTTGAGATTAAAGACAGGGACATTGTACTATCAGTGGCATAAATTTTCCTATAAGTAAAACTCATGCATGCAGAAGGAATTCATTCCTGAGGATTACACAGTTTTACAGGGTGTGAGATCAGTGTGAGTGATCAGCATTACACATGGTAACAGTAGGATCACCCAGGAAAAACTACACTAGGAAATAGGAGCTTGGAGGGTAGTGTGGAGGACTTATGACAAGTCTATTTTGCCTGTGAGCATCTGTGAGGATTCTACTGAGAGCTAGCTAGTTGTGAGAGCTAAAGCTTTGTAATTCTGAGATATTTCCAACTTGTATGATAATACAACCAGTGGGGTTTTTACTTGAGTCGTTCCCCTGAGTATTCTTCTATGTTTCATGTGCATTGATTCTTCTTCTAGTTATATGTGTTCCGCCTGATGTTGCTCAAATCTATTAAGCTTTCGCAAGTTTGATTGTAGAAGTAGATTAAAGTATTTTGCTTCACTTATATTGCATTATCAGGTTAATCTACACACAAAATTTCTACATTAATTTTAATTTTAATTTAAATTATTAATTAAAAATATATTATAATTATATATTTTGAGTTAATTTTTTTAACATATTTTTTTATCTGTTTAATTAATGAAAAATTATATATATATATATATATATATATATATATATATATATATATATATATATATATATATAATATAATATATATATATACTTTATTTTATTAAACTATTTTTTTCTTAAGTCTTCAGGTGCAAAAGTTGGTTGGAGGTTGATTTCGATAGAGAGTCTATGGATGGAAGTAGTAAAAGAAAAATAAATTGTTCCACACACATTGGAGGTTTAGATTCAAAATTCTAACAAGAGCATAACTAATGTATCAACTATTTAGAAGGTGGTGTTAGGCTCCTTAAATATTATTGGATCGAGGTTGGCCTTGAGAGTGGGATCAAGGGAGAGGGTGCAAATTGCAATTGATCCATGGTCGAGTGGTGGAGATAAACACTTCCCCTCTCAAGAAATAGTGGCACTCCTAGCTACACAAGGTAAAAGAACTTTGAATGAAGTGGAATCTTTGAAATAAACTACTATATGGGGACAATGATGGATTTTGGCTCAGGATCTAAACCTATCCATTGTTTGGTACTAACAATGGAATAACTATACCAATGCTCTAAAAATATCACATATTAGACTTCATGAAATGGAATATGAACTCCAATGGATTCACTCTCCATATCTGAAGTATACTCCAAAGGAAGGTTACTTATTCATATATTATGAGAAAGAGCCTGTAGAGCACTCACGGTGGTGGAAACATGTACAGAGATTGAAATGTCCAACAAAACCCCACTTGTTTATATGGTGTTTTCCAAAAAATAAAATTCCTACAGGTGACAATCTAAAAAAAAGATATTTTGTAGGTCTATCTTGATGTCCCTTATGCAAATCCACTGAGGAATCAATGGCTCACTTATTATTATTTGTCCTATATCCACTCATATATGGAATTTGGCGTGCAACACATTATCTATTCATATCATCTGGCAGGGTAATTCTTACAAATTGGCATGGCTCTCGTCGTAAAACACGACATCCACAAAAAAAATGTGGAATCTTCCTCCCCTTATAAGCTAGGGTATCTGACTTGGGAGGAATAAATTAATTTTTCCATGGAAAAGAAATAAGTCCATATGATATTGGAGTTAAGGTGATTGTGTTATATGAACTTATCCCAATGGGAGAAACAAGGTCCAGATCTCGCACTATAGTCACTGTACAAATTAACCAATAATGACCTTCAACTTATTTTGATGGTTCATCCTAAGAAGTAGGCTTATGTGGAGGTGGTGAAATCCTTTATCTAAATGAGAATCACTCTTTTAAGCTAAAGTGTGGATTGGGTCATGGTTCCAACAATTTTGTTGAACTTTTTAGCCTCAAGTTGCTCATTCTATTCTCCATTGAAAAAAGGTGCTCACAATTACATGTTTTTGGTGATTCTTAGGTGGTTATAGATTGGTTTAATCAACATTCTATTTGTCATGCACACACACTTAGTCCTATCTAGAGGAAGTTTTTATGATTTAAAGGCATTTTGATCTCATCAGCCATCATCATATGTACAGGGAGAGGAACATCAGTTCTGATCATGTTTCCAAGGAAGGCGCACAACAAGCTTGGGGGCTATGGTAGATTTTAGAACAAAATGGGAATGATCATTATGAGTATTACCATACACCTTATGTTGAGGAACTATAGGCAACTATAGATCCTAAATGGTATGGGGAAAAACTTACTTTCTTTTTTTTTTTATCTATATACAATTTTGGTTTGGGACAATGATTTTCATATGATGGTGATTCACAAACTATTTTCAATTGTTTGGTTGGAATATTCTAATAGTTGTTTTTTGAATTGATGTTTATTTTTGTAAAAACTAATAACATATATTGACATATCCTTCTCACGGTTGCTGCAAAGTCAACAATATTTTTGTTGTGCTACATCATGTAAATTTCAACCTTATCTAATGAAAGTTACTATTTTTCTTTGGGGAATAAACTTATTCTTATATAAATGTATGTGATAATTAAATATTGACCATGGAAGAAATTACATATTCCTAACTTACTATTGAAACGTTTTGATCATCCAACGAATTAAACGTTGCTTAGATTTATCATATGTATTATATATGAGAAGGGATGAAAATCAAGAAGTATATTTTTTTAAATCAAGAAGTAAATGTTTTTCCTCAATTTTTTTCAATCTAAAAAATATTTCACTCTGAGGAATTTATCTCTTTTTATGTGTAATAAACCCTTTATATTATAATAACAACCCCACAAATTTTGTTATTGAGTCAACCAATTTTAACATGGTATCGAAGAGATGTGCAATTTTTTCCATGTTGAATGTAGAGTTGACACATATTTTCTTCAAGATAAAGATAAAACATTTATTAAATAAAAAGCAATAACATAGACTATAATCAAAACATATATATATATATATATATATATATTATATATATATATATATTATATATATATATATATATATATATATATATAGTTTGTTTTAATTGATTAGAGGCAATATAAAACATCAATCATCTCGCTTTCACTCTCTGTACTATAAAATAAATATTTCAATATCTATAATAGCATAACCATAAAAATTAAATGGTATCCATAATAAACATTAAAATACTTTATGAGACATCTCACATTTTTAAGATTAAAAAAATCATAAAAATGATCTTAATTATAACTTTATTTTAATTCATTGTTAAATAATTAGGTTGATAGGTAAGTTTATTTTGGAATAGGGCTTCCAAAATTTTAATTTAACTAATGCATCAATATAAATTAAACGGTTGGTAAATTCCTAGAGGCATGAATCCCTAATAAGCATCAAAACACTTACTTCATCATGCATCTCATGCTACTAAATTTTTTTAAATCACATGAATTAATTAAATTATAACTTTATTCAAGAATTTATTTTTCTTTGTTTGTTTCAAGCTGCATTTCAAATTAGAATCTCAAGGTTTACATAATACTTCATAGTAGGGTGATTTTATTATTATTATTATTATTGTGAATTTCAATTACATTACCTCAAAATTCCTTCATATATTAAGAAAATCATTAGTTTTCATGCAATGCATGGTCCATCTAAAGACCATAAATAACAGTTTGGATCATATAAAATGATAGCAACTAATAAAGAGAAACTACTAACAACTACCATAAAATAAAATATACAAAATAAAAGTAACTGTCAAGTGGTGAAGTATAACATCAAGAGTTAGATGGAGTAACTAGGGCCATGTCTTGAGCACTTGTTCTAGTTGTTTCATGGGGTTTCGGCTCCCATTGTAGATAAATTTTAAGATGATAAGGCCAAGCACTCAAACTATCAAGATATGACCATTGATAACGTTACAGCTGCTTGATTTCATTCAGAGAAGAAATTATATCATTCTCATATCCATGTTTCTCCTTCAGGACCCTTCACAAGAGTGTCTTCGTCTACTAGTGGAGGGTGATGGAATTTAATTTTTGGCTCTATCTTCAACTAGTATGTCCAAGGTCAAGAGCCAATTTGGCTACATCAATTTAAATTTCTAAGTCAGAGTAGGCTTGTTAGTCACTGTCATTTAAAGGCTTCAAGTTGGTGGATTTATTCTTGAATTTCAAAGGGGGTAGAAGAGTGGAAAATAGATGCAGAATCTAGGACTTGGGTTTGGGTGTGGGGAAAACCCTAAGGACCCTTTCCCCCAAACCCCCAATGGTAACAAATTTGTTTTTAGGGCATACTGCACCAAAAAAACAAAGGACATGATAGAATTATTTCCCACAATGCCCATAAACCCTAGGAATTTGAGAAGAAGGAACCAAATAAAGGGAAAATCTAGAGAACCCCAAAATTCCACATAGGTTTATGGTAGCTACCAAAAGAAAACAATTGAGAAGGGAGCGTAGGTAAGAGACTTCTCAAAGGGTCCAATGACCACTGGGGATCAAGAATATTCAAATTGCAAGTCACCTTCATTGAACTCAAAACATTGCAGATTAACTTCCACTAGTTAAAAGTAGAGCTAGATAATGAATTGGAAAAACCAAAGGAATTGGAACTACATAAAATTACCAAGCATTGGTTGACTTGCTAGAGTAGAGCTTGTGTAGTCATGAGAGCTCATAACTTTCCACCACATCCTACTCCTTCAATGATAAGCTCCTTGGTTTTTGTTAGTTCCCCATGAGTTTAATCAATTGCATGTCTATAACTCCTCCTCTTATCATTACGCAATGACTACTACATGGGTAGTAGAGTCCCATTACCAATAGTCAAGCCACCACAAAAACTAGTGCATGTCAATCCATGGCTTCAAAATAAAGTTGTTGCTTGAGCTAGAAGGTAGAACCACAAAACCCCGCATACCCTACCTTTTCACTACCAAATGTATGTACAACATTGTCAGACTCCCAAATGAATTGTCCCACTAGCATTGGAGGTGAGGTCCTGACACACTAGAAAAGCTATAGAGTGAGGTCTCTCATCCTATAGCATTCAAGAAAATTGCAGTTCATAATAAGGATGAAGGGTTGTGAATGTTGTTCATATATGTGTTGCATAGGGTGTGCTGGCCACACTACCCCTGCCCTCTTAAATGTGATGTGACGTAGCAGGGTTGCAAGTTCTCTCCTATGCCTCTAACATTTACACTTACAACACCCTAATAAAGGAATTTAAATAATAATAATAATGATAATGATAATGATTTTTATTATTATTTATTATTATTATTATTATTATTATTGATAAAATTAATTAATATACAAGTTAAATATATATACATTTTAAGAAAACATGTAATGAGATTTTGAACTATGGAGATTGACACCCACTTTATCATGGAGATTTTGAATATGGAAATAGTATTCGTTACAATACCATTGGCCAATACCATGACTCATCAATACCACATGCCTAAACAATCATAACACATTTCATATGACACTTGTTCATATGAATTCTTTTAATTATTGAATTTAATTAAAAGGGGGGGAATACATACCCACTTTGGGAATAAATTTCAATTTGAGAACGAATTTTGGTCTCTTGATTTGTGTAACTATTAAGAATATTCTAGAATATTCTATTGAGGAGAAATCCTACCATCTTTCTAATAATAAACAATAAATAAATTAAAATTGTGAAAGGTATATTCCAAAATAGGCATGCATATTGGCATAATTATCAATAATTATTAGGTGGACGTTAGGGATTTAACCTCCAAGGAATATTGTAGAATATTTATAGTTGTATACACAAATCAAAGGTTGAGATTTATATCCAATGTAGTTATGCCCTCTTTGCCCTTTATTCAAATTGATTAATTAAAAAAAATATCATATGAACGAGTGTCATATGAAGTGAGTTATGGTTTTTGGACATGTGATATTGATAAGCCATGGTATCCTCCATGGTATTGTAACAAAGACTATTTTACAGATCAAAAATCACCATGGTAAAGTGAGGGAAAATATCCATAGTTAAGCATATTGTTATATGTTTTCTAAAGGTGTATACGTTTAACTTATATATTAGTTCCTTTTATAATTAATAATAGTAATAGTAATTTTAAATTAAGTTATAATTTAGTTAGTTTTTATGATTTTTTTTATAATTTTAGCAATGTGAGATGTACTATGAAGTGTTTTATAATTAATAATAGTAATAGTAATTTTAAATTAAGTTATAATTTAGTTAGTTTTTATGATTTCTTTTATAATTTTAGCAATGTGAGATGTGCTATGAAGTGTTTTAGTGCTTATTATCAATTGATGCTTATTGGAAATTACCAACCATTTAATTTTACCATGGAAGTTTTTAATTGTAAATAGGCTTTGTTACAATATGATGGTTTATTAATAAGACATGCCCCAAAAATCATAACTCATTTCATATTATATAACAGTGATTGATCTGTAATATGTTTAGAAGTATTTGCTAATAAACATTTTGAATATGATTGTTAAAACTTTAATTTAATTATCAATAACTATTAGTTAAATGGTATGGATTTAACCTCCATTGAATATTTTTAGTAGTATTCACAAATCAAATGTTAAGATTTATCTCAAAAGTACTTACGCCTACATATCATTTAAAGTAAATTGATTAATTAAAAAAAATGTGATATGCACAAGTGCCATATGAAATGAGTTATTGTTTTTTGGGCATCTAGTATTGATAAACCATGGTATAAAGTCATGTTATTGTATTAAAGACTATTTATATGTTAAAAATCTACAACAATATGCATTATTTTTTTTATAATAATAATAAAAGGTATAATTAGTTAAATTTTGTGATTTTTTTAATTTTAGCAATGTAAGATGTATCATTAAATAATTGTTTTGATGGTTTATCATAAATTGATATCTATCTACCTTTTCCAAATATTTAATTTATATAGATACATTATCTATATATATATGATGTGTAAAATACTTAATTAA
>APFE030288884.1:100912-126374 GCA_000404065.3 Pinus taeda | reverse complement strand
TATAACAATTAAATTAAAATACATGTGTGAGTCAACTCTTTTTGTCCGCTTGACTATTCCCTACACGATCACAACCAAGAACCAAATCCGCTTAATTTGATAGACATTCTGCAATTCCGCGTTTTAACATTGGAATGTTACGGCAATGCACATTGGAAGTGGGGACCGCCCCTTTTCGAAACCGAAGAAATCTTTTATTTGAAATCGTCAGCACCCGCACCGACACCAATCGATGGATTAATAGATTATACAATTGAAGATGGAAATGAAATGGAATGGCTTTTGATGATGTTTACAGGTTTTTGTACTTTAGGGGAACACTTATTATCATTTAATTTATATTCAGATTTTTTTAACTTGATTTTGCGTAAGAATTGTTTTTCGAAATTTTTGTTTTTTTATAAAGTTTATTAAGACGGTTCACTTTTAGGTTGTTATTAAATTGATTATGAATGAATTTATAGGTTGCATATTTTTTTGATAAAATGTTATTTTGTTTTTATCTTTCCTGTGTTGCAAAAAGTGCAAGTTTATTTTTCTCAATCTTTATCTTCTTTAGGGATCGTTCATATACCAGTTTCACATCTTAGATAATGGGAGCTAATTCTCAGGTGAGCAATTAAAATTTTAGTTGTTCTTTCGATTGAGGAACTCAAATACACTTTATCATCATGTTTTCACTGTTGGACTAAATTCTTTAACATAATATTTTTTATTTGTGCCTACCTACCTACTTTGCTCACATGGCAGTCTTAAAATTTTCAAACACCCACCTTAGCGTGAAGGCAATGATGCAGATTTATGTCCGATTTTCCTAACCATTTTCAGTTTTGTTTCATCCATGTCTTTTTCCCGCGTTTCATCCATTTCTTTTTCCGGGAATTTAGCTCTTCTTCAACAATCAATTTGGGTCATCGGGAACTTAGCAGATGAATGATTGTTGATGCCTCAATTGGAAACATACCAACTTAATCTAAAAGGATATCATATGGGACTGTTGATTTAGCTTTGAGGCTACTTGTGATCTCGTGCTTTTGAATTCTTTCTATTTGTAACCATTTGTGGCTTGATATGTTGCTCCACCATATTTGACAACCACAAAAACAACTAGCATGATTAATAATCCAAAAAAAAATTCCTTAATCTTCCAATCTCATAATTCTATTTATCTACACAGATTAAGAATGAGGTAAAAAAACTTTCCACTCCCCTTAGATTATCTTTATCTACGCCCCTTAAGAATGAGGTAAAAAAACTTTACACTCCCCTTAGCTTATCTTTGATTTACCTGTCTCGCAACTTTGATTATATTTGATTTAGCTTTCTCCCAATTAAACCTATCATGAGAAGCAATTCCTAAATACCTACTCATGCTCCATTTCTTATCTAGGTTTATTGATTACCTTTCTTCCTTTTCCCCGCATATTACAGTAATATTCGTTCGATTATTCGAATATTCCAATGCGTTGCAGTAATTTACGCTGAAATTATTTTATAGAGACAGCCCCGCGGTAACCGTTTGTCACGCTGTACTTATTCTATATACAGAGCTCCCATCATCTTTGGAAATTTGTCTACATCTGATTCGTGTTGATTTCCCTCGAAAAGTAGTTATATGATTTATAACAAATCAGACTTGATATACTATTGGAAAATTTACAGGAACAGTGGATTCGTGTTTACCTCATTTAAAGTAGTAGTATTATATGTAGTCAAATACTACAAGTGCAGATTCTCCGTTAACTTTGAGAATTAGCTAAAAGTAATAGATTTTCTTACATTCTATTTCAATTATTTAAAAGTGTTGAGTTTTTATCCTAGTGAGTTTTTAATCAAAGAGAAATAGTTAAGTCATAGAATCCATCCTGATTTTTGTGGTATTTATATAAATAAATTTATATTAACTTTGACTCCAAAATAATGGATAAATTTAATGCTTAAAACATAAGGAAATTATTGGAAGATTTTGTCAATTCCCTTATATATGTATATGTTTATACTAATATGGAGACTATATAAATGAGAGAGTATAAAACATATTAAATACATCTACATGTTAGCATATAATTAGTTTTTCTACTTTTGACTTATAGTTTCTAAAATGTAGATTGGAGCTAAGGCATGCCTCATCAATGCCACTATAAAACACATTGACATATAATTTTATATACAATTATTTTTTATAATTTTTTTTTTTTTTTTTTGGAATGTAGATTTATCCCATCAAAGTTGAAGTCCATCCCACTTTGACCATCATTTTCATTGGTTTAAATGGGAAACTTACTGTATTAGGATATTCAATGTTGTTATCAATAATGAAGCAAAAGCATTACAATGATTGAAATTAACTAAAACCAATTTGTAACATATATTTATAACATTTCAAAATATTAATAAGAAATTTAAAGTGATATAAATAGTTTCTAAAAAAGGTAGAGGTTGAGAAAGTATTGAAGTCCACCTTTAAAAATATCATCAAAATTTTCAAAGAAGTGTTTCTCTTTAAATTCATTCAACAATTTTGATGGTAACTTTATTTTTACATGTTGTGCTTTGAAAAGAAAATTACAACCAAGGAGCATGAGCTAATTAACTATTATATTTTTTGAGCTAATTAACTAGTATATTTTTTGAGGGATGTTCCATGTTAAACTTTATTACTTAAAAGTTAACTCGTGAATATAATTATTTGCACAAGCATTGGAATTTCCATTGTTTGTGGGTTGTTGACATCATCAATTAAAAGAGCTTTGTTATCCTAGTCTAGGATTTGAAGACCAAATGTGTTCATCTTTATTATTCAAATTTACCATACTTGTGGTAGAGTATGGTAATTTGAGATTTTTAAAACCCTTGAGATCAAAAGATTCATATTTTGGCTTCAACTTGATCTTATTATAATTTATCTAAAATCATTTAATGCAGGTCACTATGATCTAGTCCACATACTCATAAAAAAGAGAATGCTACAAATGTTTACTATAGTTTTAATTGCGGGAACAATGTAAATGGATATGAATGAAACCCAAGAGAGCTATATCAATTGTGAAAAATCTTGAATCCCAAATAAAGTTGACATATACAAATAGGGTGTGAATAAATTCCAACCATTTAAGTAGGCAAATACTTCAAACCCAAGTGTTTGAAGTGCAAATACATATGGATGTTTAACCAAAATACCAAATCAATGTCTTCTTGTCAATAATTGTTAAGGATAGAGAACTTAGCTATCTTTATAGTGCATTCTTTGGCAACTACACTCAATAACCAAAAATAGAACTTGACACTGTGGATGCTCTTGTCATGTCAATGATGCAATTCTGGACCCACCTTTTTAAGTAACATCTAAAAATTCCACTTACACCCTTTCAAAACATCTTGTGACACTTTCACTATCATCATAGAATAGTAATAATTTAATGCTCTCTTTCCTATGCTATGCTATTCTTTCCTACGATTATGCCTTATGGTGTTTCCTTTGCAACAGCTAATGCAAATACTAGTTTTACTCCTTGTATCAACACATATAGAGTCCTCATATGCTTATAATTTAATAAATGAAACCACAAAATCTGTTGTAAAAATCCATTACATCCAACAAGTTTGTAATGTTCAATATACGAGAATAGACACGATCAACACTTGGTTCCCCGGATGTTTCAAGTTAATTACAAGATATAATTCCACATTCATAAATTGTAATTCAGAAGCTCTAAATGAGAAATATTTTAAATTGAACCTTTCACCCTTCCTTGACTTACCTTTCTAATGCCATTACGTTTTGTAATATAACATTATATTAATCATACGTTTAAATTTTTTTTGGGCACCTCAATAGTGCATAATACATGATCACTACAGAGCTGAACCATGATCACTACAGAGTACACTTACAGAGTAGACTGCAAAGACGACCTTTAATTGTATCTTATATTTTTATTTTCTTGTGCTTTTAATATTAACTCGTGTAATTTTAAAAACAATTTCTACACCATAATTTACTTATAAATTAAAAAAAACTATCTATTTTTTCTTTATTATAAATAATATATATTTTTAATAAATATTATATGATATTTTATTTAATTATAATTAATTGGGTTAAATTACATGTGCCATCTTCTACTAACTTCGCGACTTTACATTTTTAACATTCCTATTATATTTATAATAAATTTTAGATACAATAATTAAAAGCTTAAATTAAATTTGAAAAATATTAAACATCAATGTATAAACATATAATCATTTATAATACTAATTGTCACATAGTTAATGATGCAGGAGCATTTTGTTGAAGGAAATTCTTGTATATTTGGTTGATTTAGAGAATCTAATGTTTTTGATTTCTTAATAAGAAATTTTGTATATTTTTAATCATTTGAGCGAGAAATATGTGTGTGAGGTTTTAAATGTAAATATTCTCAATTATGTGAGAATATGAGAGATGTTAGATTTGTTAAGATCTCATAAAAATCTTGGGGATTAAGAGATCCTAGAATAGGAATTAGTTGAGTTAAAAGTAGATTGAGAGATTTGGTATAATCTACTCATAAAAGGCAGAATTTAGATATAGGATTATTGTGGAGATCCTCAAGGGATCATTACGAGATTTTAGGAACCAGTTGAGAGATCTATGGAGAAGATCATGGACCCTAAATGATCCATAATTATGTAATTATTCCTATAATTGTAAGCCTGAGAGGCATGTAGAGAGGAGGCAGAGAGTGGTGCGAGAGAGAGAAGAGTGAGGCCAACTAATGTAAATCGGGCCTGGCATACTGTATATATGAATTTTATTAATAGGAAAGCATTTCTTATGCTCTTGGTTTGTAATTTTATTTGATTGTTTTGGTGAATGTTCTACTGAGTGTATTTGAAATCAAATTGAACTAATAATTGTATGATTTGAGAATTATAAATGAATTCTGTGACAGAATTATGAATGCATGGATTTTCGAACAGTCTGTTGATTACAGGAATCTACCATTTTTGTAGAGGGGATTACAACCTCTCAGGGATTTGAATTGAGGATTCGATATGATTAGTTTATAAGCCAATTTATGTCGAATGTGTTGAAAAATTGTGTGAAGGAAAGTTGTGATTAGATGTATGAAATATGACTGCTAGTCTGCATTGGAGATATGGGAGATTCTATGTGAAGGATTCGTATGACCATCTAATGTAGAGCAAGACCAATGCATACATGAATTCTGAGTTATGCATTGTCTAGTTGAGTCGCATTCAAAGTGTGATCATAATTTCAGAGTGCATCTATATTGGACAATATGAAAGATGAGGGAAGTCACCTTATTGGTTTGCGTTGAAGAGGAGCAATGCCCTGCATGTCAAGTGGAATCGATTTGGTTGCCAATTATAGAATGGAGAAGAAGGGTCTTACTAGAGAAAATAGAAAGGACACACAGCAAAATAGAAGGGCCGCACCAGAAAAACAAAAAGGTCACATCTAACAGAGAGGTCACGCCTAGAGAAGAAGGGTCACACATTGGACATAAAGGTCGCGCCTAGAGTAGAAGGGTCGCACCAGCCTGCAGAAGCATCCTGCCAATTCCGAATTATTTTATTTATCAACTTTTAGGAGTCCATTTCGAATTCTTGAAACTAGGTCAAGTAGCCCCACGTGTCTACTTTCTAATGAGCCATCAAACTCAACAAAATACCTAGGAGAAGGCCTCCAAAACTTGAGTTTTCCATCCTCACTCAGAAGCATTGCACTTGGTCAAAAATGATTTTGAGCAACTGTGGACTATAGACCTGGTAGATCATTATTTTGGTATTAGAGCAGGTTAAAGCTCTTTGGGGAAAGCTAGAACAAAGTTATTCTCTTGAAGTTGTATATGCAAATAGAATTGTGATTGCAAAAAGAGGAGATCAGTAAATACTGACAAAACAAAGCAAGAAAACAAAGTTAGTGTGCTTTGTGTGCATTTGTTAAAGATATTACATAGGAAGAAAGGATAAAATTTTAAATCTGACAAGCAGCAAGCATACATATATAAAGTGTGGCAGAATATTGGGAAGTAATTGATACTCTTAAGGAGAATTTACAGAAGAAAATGAACAAGGAATAGTCCATTCAAATTGCAGATGAATGGTGGAACAAGATCATGAAGATATCTTGAAGGTGATATAATATGTTTTTTTTTTTTTTTAACTTTCTTTTTGAGGGTTGTGTTTGCAGATTTCAAGTTGCAAACAAAAAGTGTATTATCAGCAAAAATAGTTGAGCGGAGTTGTAACAAAGAACTAGTTGTGTTCCCAAGTGGAAGAGCATGTGAGCTCTTAAACAGTGGAAGAACCTTAAAGAATTCCAACAGAGGTTGGATAAGGAGGACAAGTGAGTGTTCTTAAGAAAAGTGGATTTAAGTTGTGGAAGCAACGAGGAGTAAGAGAGTTGCTCAGAAGATGGTTTCAAGGCCGAGAACCATAGATCAAGCTCAAGGAGATAGATTGGTAAGGTAAGGTATGAACAGGCTCAGATTTAGGAGAAAAACTTGCTGAGATATCAAGGTTATGTATGGAGACTTGCTGAAAAGAGAGGCTTAGGTGCAGTCCATAAGTAAACGAGATGGAGTTCACAGAGGAGGAGAAGGTGACTGTTGATATTCATTGCAAAGGTTTGGGGAAAATCCACAGAAAGGAGAAAGAAAATGCCGAGGCAAATAGTATGAGAAAGAATCAAGAAGAGATTGACAAAAAGAAAGATGAGATAAAATTTCATCTTGAGTTATTAATGGAGATGTTACAGAGGAATAAGAAGACTAGAGGTATGGTTGGATTATGAAAATAAAATTCAAATGGCATAGATTGTAAGTGAAGTGGGAGCATAGATTGAACACTCAAATAAAGGAAGAATTACTCATAGTAAATGAGTATGAGGATGAATTTTTGGTATGTGCACCAAAACATGGCCCATTGCTTTTTAAAAGTAATGAGAATATAGAGGAGAAATCTATAGAAAATATTTTGAATCATATGAAGGATTAAGAGCAGCAAGAAGACTTGGTGGCTGAAGCATCGAGTAAGACTGCAAGGTCTTATGTTTTTAAAACTGAAAATGTGTGTATGATTGTAGGTATTGCAAGAGATAGGCAGCCTTTTGAGGATGTCTTCAGGATGGATGAATATCTTGAAGTAAAATATGATGAAGAAAAGCTCTTAGATGAGGAAGGCTTTGAATGGTTGTAGCAGAAGGAGTTCATTGATGAGTTACTTATTGTGAGAAGACAATCATTTGAAGTTGTTATGGAGATGGAAGATCATAATATTATTCTGATGTAAATTGAAATAGCATTGTCTTAGAGAGGTAAGCCAATGAATTTGAATAATTTTATTGATGAAGAAAAATTGCGGGAGAATGCTAAGGCAGAAGACAGGGCAAGGATAGCTCTTGAAGAGGGCTTACAAAAATATAGTAATGCAAAATGTGGTGAGGTAGATTTGTCTCAGGACAAAAAGGAGATAGTCATAGGACTATATGAGGAGGAAGGACAACTACTAAAAGATGTTAAGAAAGAAGAAGAACCTATTGAAGCCTATAAACAACATCATGATGAAGTACTTGTGAGGTGTCAAAGAGAAATTGAGTTGCTAGATTATTTGCTGAAAGAACGGGAGTATGAGAGTGTAACTGCAGTCAGAAATGAGGGAGTGTCTCAAGCTTTGATTGAGACATAGATATTTGTTAGTTACCAGACCAACAAAGAGATGTATTATAAATTCGAGTTATAAAATTTAATAATTTAAATGTTTCAAGATTTATAATAAATACTTAAGATAATATTGATTTTTTTACTGTATCTTTAAATTTTAATAAAATATAAAAGGAAATAATTTTCTCTGAGTTCTCTATCAGGCTCACTCGGGGCGCTCGCATTGAATAAATAATTTAAATTATATTTTTATGAAATAATTTCTTTAATATGTTAATTTATTTGGGAATAGAATTTCTATAGTTTTTATTTATTTATCAATAACTATTAATTGAATGGTAGAGATTCAGCCCCCATGAATATTATAGAAAATTCACAATAATAAGCACAAATTAATGGTTGACATTTATCTCCAATATAATTATGTATTTTCTAGTATTTCATTTAAAGTGATTAATTAAAAAAATGTGATATGAAGTGAGTTATGGGTTTTGGACATTTCATATTAATAAGTAACAATATTGGCTCACAAAATGGTAACAAATCCTTTTATAGATTAAAAATCTCCATAATTAAGAATCTTGTTACATGTTTTTTAAATATATATATATATATATATATTATATTATTTATATATATATATATTATATTAATTTATTTATTTAATTTAATTAATTTATTTATTTATTTATTTATTTATTTTTTTTCAGAAGAAAAAGCACTATATGATTTATATTATGTTGAGAACAACAATATTGATATATACAGATAATGGTGGATCTTTTTTCCCGGTTATGTCCTCATTATCTTAGGGTGTTCATCAGAGCATCATCATCATTGGGATACAAAAATCTTAGCAAAATTTTATGGACTATCAAGGTAGACGAAAACCTGTAGATCAGAGATATTATCCAAAAGTAAAGGCCTTATAGCATACCAGAAACCTGGAAGCTTTATATGCTGGGCATAGAGAAGGGTTGTATCTCATATGCACAGGAATCCATAGAGATGACCAGATGCCATATACCGATTGGAGCATGCATCCCTTTCTTTGATAAGACATCCGCTTGAACATTTTGATTGCGCTTTATATGTGTAATAGGAAAAGCAGCAGACTTCCATAGAGCTGCAATCCTATCTAGCCATCCTGTAAGGCTGCCATTTGTTATTTTCTTCTTGCCTTTCACATGATCTATGATAATTTTCGAGTCCCCATATACATTTATAGGTCCAATATCCATGAAAGTACAGAAAATGAGGAGACCATGCAGGGCCATGGCCTCTGCCTTGTTATTTGTCCCTTTACCACCATTCCAGAATATGGAGAATTGGAGATCTTTTGAAAAAGCTATGAAAACACCACAAGCGCAAGTGCCATCCTTTGTCACACCATCGAAGTGAGCTCTTGGAAAAAAGAGTTGTTGTTGGACAAAGGAAGCCATCTGTTTTTTTTTCTGCTGTGGCATGATTTGTATGGAGGAGAAGTAATATGGAATAATCTTGTCTATAATGCTTCCAAAACTCTCACTGTTGTTTCGAAATATTTTGTTGTTCCTCCACTTCCATATGTACCAAATAGTTATCAATGGAATGGGACACTAGTTAGATTTTTGTGAGCCCCACCATTCGAAGGCTTCTATTATTGAAGGATGTGAAACAGTAGGAAAGCCAAATTAAGAAGCCAATTTAATCCATATGTTATGAGTTTGAGGGAAGTTTAAAAAAATGTGTAGATTATCTTTTGAATTGGCAAGGAAGATCACGCAAATTGCTGGTCCCTGCCAACTCCTTTTCTGTAAATTATTCCGGGTGAGGTTTTTATTATGATATACTAGCCACGAAAACAAAATGATTTTTATCGGACAACTGGCCTTCCATAGGGCAAAAGGAAAATTTTTCCAGGAGGACTCCCTTTGCTGTTCTATCATTGAGATGTATATGTCTCTTACCAGAATATTGGACCTGTCTTTCTTTTCCTGCCATTGAATACAATCTCTGTCCTCAGTTTTATAAAGACCCACATTCCTCATATTCCAAATAATTCTATTCCATTGAGCAACCAATTCACCTTCTATGCCCATATCTCTATTTGTTTTCCATAGCGGGATGGCATTCTTCCAACCTTCTATTACCTGTGCCCAGAAAAAGATACCCTTTTGGTGAAGTATCGTGAGAAGCTGAGGGGCAATTTTTGGATCCATATATATTCCCTTAATGGCTTCTAGACCTATAAGGATGTTATTACCATTTTGAAATTTCCATATGAAGTTGCTGTGGAAAAAAGGAAGAATTTTCTAGAAGCTCCTCCAAATCGCTGAACCTTGAGAGGGCCAAGAAAGACCATTTCTGTACCAATAGAATATATCTTCGTTCCCAATGTATTTCAATTTAATAGTCTGACTCCATAAGCTATTTCCAAAGATCGCCTACCACAATGATTTGCATAGGAGAGCTCTGCCAAAGAAGCACAGATTCATGATACCCCAACCCCCATATTTTTTTGGGAGAGATGTTTTCCAGTCTTGAGAGATGATATTTTCTCCTATCCTTGCTTCCACCCCAGATGAAGGTTGCCATTAAGTTATTTAATTTACTAATTATAGTCGATGGAATGTAAAACAAATGCGCCCAATATACACTGATTTGAGCCAGAACCGCCTGAAATAAAATCATTCTGCGAGAAAGTGATAAGAATTTAAATTCCCATCCTTGTATCCTCTAATAAAATATGTTTATGATCCATGACCAGTCCAAACAATTATATCATGTGGGCTTAAGATGATACCCCAAATATATTAACCCCTCCTTTATGGATACCGCTCGAATATTAAAAAGTTGTGAGATATAAACCATTTCTTCTTTCTCATCCTTACCATAATGAAATGAGGATTTTCCCTCATTGACATATAGACCAGTGTCTCTTTGAAATAAATATATAATTTCATGCATTATATGTTAGGTGTATCTGCAAAGCCTAGCAAACAGCAGCACATCATCCACAAAGCGATTGTGTGTAAGATAGTTACCTCTGGAAATGACAAGGGGGCCAATATTTCCATCATTAATCACTTTTTTTATGTGAAGACTAAGGGTGTCCATGAACAAAATGAATAAAATTGGGGATAATGAGCACCCCTGCCGGAGACCTCTTTCAGCCAAGAGAAACATTGTGGGGTATTCATTGATGAGGATCGCATAGTTGACTCATTCCATGCAAGACATGATCCATTTTGTGCACATGTTGTTTAGCCTGATCTTGATGAGTAAACATCTGAGATAGCTCCAATCCAGGCAGTCGTAGGCTTTTTTTAGATCAATTTTGAGAATGACAGCCCAACATTTTTTGTTTGCATAGAGTGCATAGCTTCTTGAGCTATGGCGCAATAGCTTCTAGAATGTTTCTTCCACATAGAAACCCGTGCTGTTCTTTTGAAATATGTTTTGATAACTTTCCTTGGATTCTCTCTGCAATAATTTTTGAAGTGATTTTATAAATGACATTAGACAAGGAAATTGGTCTATAGTCTGCAAAGGAGGAGGAGTCCTTTCTTTTTGGAATCAGCGCTATGTAGGTGGATGAAATATTTTGATGAATTCTCCCCCGGATTCTGATCTCTTCCACCATACCCAAAATGTCTTTCTTCATTATATCATAGAAATGGATGAAAATGTCGAAGTTCCAGCCATCTAGGCTGGGGCATTTGTCCTTAAATGTTTTCATTACAGAGAGTAATTCCTCCTCCGTTATCGCAACAAAGAACCTTTCATTATCTTCATCATTGAACATTCTTGTAAAAGGATATATACCCCATAAGATGTCATTTATCTCCCTATTAGCCTCTCTTTTATATGCTTTTTTAAAATAGTTGATAGCTTCTTTTGATATGTCTTCTTGGGTGTACAGATAATCTCCCACTTCATTTTTTATTTTCCAAATAGAATTTACAGCTCTTCTTTTGCTAGCAAATCGATGGAAGAACTTAGTGTTCTTATCACCCTCTTTCATCCAAGTAGCTCGTCTTTTGAGCCTCCAAGAGATTTCTTCAATCTTCAATAGAATTTGTTTCTTCTTTTCAAGTTCCCATATCCGGGCCCGAGTGTCCCATGCAATGGTCTGAGCAGTCATGCCCTTGGCTATATCAGCAAGTTCCTTTTCAATCTTCTTTAGCTCAATACAATTTGCTTGTTTTTTCTGTATTTGCCACTCTTTCGCCTTGGATTTAAGATTGCTCATTTTGTAAATCAAGTACTCTGATGGAGAGGCATTCGATGAGAGACTGTTCACGATCCAAAATTCCTGAACCATGTTGTTAAAAGCTTCTTCTTCAAGCCAATACCGGTTGAATTTGAACGGATAACTTTTACGAGCTTTTGAGTTCATCCATTGAAGAGAGATTGGCCTATGGTCTGAAATAAACACAGGGAGAGTGAGAGAGGTCGGTATACCAAGTTTCTTTTTCAGTTGCTCGTGCATGATAAATCTGTCCAGCCTTTTTACAATATAGGCTTCACCCAAGTGCCCATTTTCCCTTGTGGGAGATAAAGATTTCAGCCAAATGTCTACATAATTGAGTAACATCATAGATTCCTTGATTTTCTCCCCAATAGAATCGACTTTTTTCCCCCTCCCCCAAACTTCATCTAGTCCCATTGTGAATGTATTAATTATATTTATAATTGATAATAACTTAAAATAAAATTATAATTTAATTAGTTTTTTTGACTTTTTTTTTAATCCACATGAGATATATTATGAAGTGTATACTTTAATGCTTATTATGGATTGATGCCTATCAACATTTACCAACCATTAATTGATAATAACTTAAAATAAAATTATAATTTAATTAGTTTTTGACCTTTTTTTTATCCACATGAGATATGTTATGAAGTGTATACTTTAATGCTTATCAACATTTACCAACCATTTAATTTTTATCATTATACTAGCTATCCATAAAATAAATTCATCAAATATTTTGTACTTTCATCTCATACCTTTCCTTCATACATGATTAGAAGAAATATTTTCCACTACCAATAAAATTTTCACATACTAGGAATGAAATCTTATGCTTTCAATTTTTGCAAAATAATTTATCCATTAAAAATATATAATTTTTTAAACCCACTAGGCATAGAGTATATGATGATGGGGTGCACTATTAAGTCACTCTATGATGTGAACTCCCTAGGAAAAAATATAGCCATGTTAAGGGATGGTGTGGCCTAGTGATATGTCTTAGATGCCCCTGGTTCATGGTTTTAGAAGCCATAGGTCAAGCTTGATGTAATCTCTAGAGAACTCAAACAACTTAACAAACATATATATCTATATATATATATATATTATATATATATATAATATATATATTATATATATTTTATTATATATATATATATATATTATATATATTATATATATATATATATCAACATAGATCCATTTTAATTACATATCTAACATGAGCCGAGAGGGATCAAATCTGTTCACGTCCAAACTTTTTTAGAGTGAAAAATACAATGTGTCATTTTTAATTGTTTAAATTGTATTTTTGAATGCTAAATAGAGTATATATAGAACTAAATAAAAAATTTAACCATAAAAACTTCTTTTTTTTCTATATATAGATATATATGAAGTTGATATAGACAAAAATTAGTTAACATAGATCTTCAAATAGTTTATTTAAATATTTTGTTGAAATCTTTTTGAAAAGTGTAAGATTTCACACACTTTTTTTTACTTTAAAACATATTCATTTTTTTTGTAACTGTAACCAACATTTTTTTTTAGTGTGGTTCACGAACACAATGGCTAGTGAGTGATCACTACATCCACGGAAAAATCTGGGCTAATCGCCCCTCGACCTACTGGCAAGACCTAACCCCAAGGGCTTTGGGCATAATCGACATAGTGACATCCTGATGGCGAGGCATAGTTTTTGACCAACGGAGCTAAGTAATTGTAGCCAACATCATTTTTCTCTTTAGAGCATATTTTTTAATTTCAATTTTTATTTTAAAGGGACACGGATGGACGGACAAACTTACACATCAGGCTATAGAATGAATCTCTCGGCTCAATAATTTATTAATGATAAATATAAAATTAAAAAATAAAAATAAAATCACAAGATGTTTGAATACTCTTAAACATATATCTAAATTGGGTTGATTTTTATATTTAAAAAAAAAAAAATTGTTCAAATGTGGAAACAATAATATTCTAATTTTAATTTGTCCTTGAATTAAAATTTGAATTTAGTCTCACCAACTGCTTGAAAAAGAACTAATTAATTAATCTTGAGTTAATTAGTTGGAGAATTCAAGTTAGAAGTCTTTCTAAAGTCATGCAACAGTTATCCCTTAAATTAAGGAGATTATCCCTTAATTAAGGAGATAAGGTTGAGTTGTATTTGAATTGTAATTAGTTAGCTCAGTTTACTCAGTTAAGTCCAGCTAGATTAGTTCCAAATTGTTTGAGGAACTAATTGTGAGTTCAGTCAGTTAATGCATGCATGCATCGAACTAGTGTACTCCTGATAACTAAAGATTCTCTCATTATTAACTCATGCATGTCTATTCTAAGAAAGTCCTAGTTGAGATTAAAGACAGGGATATTGTACTATCAGTTGCATAAATTTTCCTATAATTAAATGTCACGAATCCCCATTCATATTTAATTACATGGTAATGTTGTAATAATAGAAAAATTTTGTGTTTTTTTACGCATATATAGTAAACCTTACATTTGGGTCAAATGTTTGGTGAATTTTTATGTCACCACCCTTGTAATTTTTGAAACATTACCCCACAAACCTTATACTACTTACGTTGGCACATTGTTCCACCACTATACATTTATGTTGGCACACTATCTCACCAACCTCATACCTCGTCGCTGTTTAACATTTGGATTTTCATGTGTACCATATGGTTGCGCTGGCGGTGTGGCAGCAGTTCATTTCCATCTTCATTAATTGGTAGCTCGCCGCGTTGAACAGCTGGCCCTCTCCTCATGGATTGTTTCCTTGCCATCCCGATTTTTCCTTGGTGGTAGCTGTTGCCATTAATTGTTACAGACATAGTACTGGGTGTCTCGGGATTCCAGATTGATCAACGGAGGTGATCTGTTCTTCCTCCATCGGACGGCCAGGAATTAATATGGTAACTTTACATGGAGTTTTCTAGGGTTTTAGGATTCATTTGTCACGCGGAATGGTTTCCAGAGGTTTCCTCTGCTTGTAGTTTTGCGTCATAGATACTTGTCTATGTTTTCTGGACTGAAGGCGAGGCTGAGCGCTGCCTACGTGAAGAGATACATGTATTTCTCAGCGCGCTTCTTCTTTGATACCTTTGAACCAGGTATTCCTGCACTCATTTATGCTTTCGTCTTCGAAGAGCCGGTATTTGGGATTGTAATTTCTCCTAATCTACTTCTCTTGATGAACAATGCAGGGTTTGGGCGAACCTACACCGTGGAGTATGGTGCACCAGCAGTCTGCCGGGTGTTTGGGTTCCCACATTCCGGGTATGGTCCCCTTAAGACCTCTGCTATGATAAAAAAAAGAGTTGGAGGTTGGTGTCGGTTCCCATGGTTAAATATTTGTTTGTTATTGCCAGGTTGCTCATTGAGTTCTCTGTTTGAAGGAACGGTTTCACTGAAATGTTTCTTCTTCGGAGAGGGAAAACTGTCAATTACCATTCCATGAGGCATCGAACTTTATGAATTTTGCATATTTTATCGTTCTTTATCTTTGATGGGGAACTTCCAGTTCTGGATGGTTAGCTTGTAATACTGTGTACTGTTTATTACATATGAACATAGTCTTATATAAGTTCTTGGTCATATATGAGCAATGGGTTCGTTGTATACTTTGGACTTATGGTTAATTAGCTGTGCACTCCGGTTATGACATTCATTTGAACATATTTATGAGTATATTTATGTTGTTGTTTGATTCTCGCATTTTGTGCGCAATACGGTTAATGGGTTCTGTTAATTTCTTTTTGTTTTGTTTATAACAAAGCTTTCGCTTGCTCGGATATATTTCTGATCTGATTTCCACTATTGCTCTGTTCTGTGTGAGAAAGAATTTGTTTGAATGCAATCTAGCGCATGCTAGCGCTTTGAGTTGTTCTAGTTTATTCATTAGTTTAGCAGTGGTGGGACTTGTCGGCGTCTCTATATTTTCTCAATACTCTGTTGAATATACGCGGATATCGTGAGCCATACGCCGCGGCTATACCTGTAGAGTGATATATATATATATATATATATATATATACATCCTCCATATTGGTTTTCTTGTATAGTCTAGAGTTTAATGCTGTGGAAGTTATGTATGCGATTGTCATATTGAGATTACTCGATAATGAACTCGTCATTGTATGGAAAGGTCATAGAATTCTCTAACGGTCCTTTTTCTAATTTACATGATACTACAGGTACTGTGCTCTAATTGGTCTATTTGTTAATGTCCGACATGATATGCAGAAATGATTAACTATGATGAGAGTTCTATATTGTTCACTCCTCTTCTGCTTTACTTTACCGAGCAGGGTTTTACTGTACTTTATTATAATTGTGGCGTTTATTTTTCTATATGGTTAATCTTTTTTGTTTACTGGATATCTATTCCTTACTAATTTACTGATGTTTCCAGTTTAACATTTGTACAGACCAATGGGAATTTTTATTTTCCTTTTCTTCTCTTTATAAGCTCTCAGACTGTTTTGCTACTTGGATTTAAGAGGCCGCGGGTGTCCTTAATCATGCCTATAGCCACTTAAATCCTAAGGCACCACCTATTCTGATTGTTTAAATGACCCATCGTTATTACAAAGAAACAAGTTTTTCTGAAGAACATATTCTTACAGATTGTAATCAAGCCCTCAACCGAGGTAATCTACTATATATTTGATAACAAAACAACATACTTACCTATACTGCTATACACACAATTTCCCACTTCTCATGAATGCGGGAAAACTGGTTTCTAGCTTGTCTTTCCTCCCGTCCACGAGACCGTCTAAAAGATCGAGTCTCCCCCCAAACTTATTTTGCCAGGCCACTACCTTCAGCAAATTTTAATACACCTCAGTGCTCATGCTATCTGGTCCTCACCAGACTTAGCATGTTTCCCTCTTTTCCTTTTTCCCGTCTATTCCTGTAACAACCCAGTCTCTCTTCCTTTCATTTTACTATGGAAGAAAAGGAAAGCAGTTAGGGTTTTCTTGGCAATTGTTTTCTTTACATCATAAAGAAAAGAAAACAACTTCCCCATGAGCAATTATCATATTTGATTTATTCAAACCACTTCCAAATATAAATTAATAACATTTATAATTATATAATTTTGAAAGTAAAAATAATTCTTGTTCAATGTTTTATCCATGATGGTAACAACAGAAAAGTTATTTATAAATTTTCCGGGGTCATTACAGTAAAAATCATGCATGTATAAGGAATTCATTCCCGAGGATTACACAATCTTACAGGGTGTGAGATCAGTGTGAGTGATCAACGTTACACATGGTAACAGTAGGATCACCCAGGAAAAACTGCGCTAGGAAATAGGAGCTTGGAGGGTAGTGTGGAGGACTTATGAGAAGTCTATTTTGCCTGTGAGCATCTATAAGGATTGTATTGAGAGCTGACTAGTTGTGAGAGCTAAAGATTTGTAATTCTGAGATATTTCCAACTTGTATGATAATACAACCAATGGGGTTTTTAGTTGAGGCTTTCCCCTGAGTATTCTTCTATGTTTCATTTGCATTGATTCTTCTTCTAGTTATATGTGTTTTGCCTGATGTTGCTCAAATCTAATAAGTTTCCGCAAGTTTAATTGTAGAAGTAGATTAAAGTATTTTGCTTTACTTATATTGCATTATCAGGTTAATCTACAGACAAAATTCCTAGATTATTTTCATTTTAATTTATTTTATTACAAAACAATATTCTAATTATATATTTTGAGTTAATTTTTTTACTTATTTTTTTTATCTGTTTAATTAAATGAAAATATTTATATATAATATATAATATATATATATATATATTATATATCTATATATATATATATATATATATTATATATATATATAATATAATTATATATATATTTATATATAACTTTATTTTTATATAAACTATTTTTCTTAGTCTTCAGGTGCAAAAGTTGGTTGGAGGTTGATTTCGATAGAGAGTCTATGCATGGAAGTAGTAAAAGAAAAATACATTGTTCCACACACATTGGATGTTTGGATTCAAAATTCTAACAAGAGCATAACTAATGTATCAACTATTTAGAAGGTGGTGTTAGTCTCCTTCAATATTATTGGATTGAGGTTGGCCTTGAGAGTGGGATCAAGGGAGAGGGTGCAAATTGGCATTGATCCATGGTCGAGTGGTGGAGATAAACACTTCCCCTCTCAAGAAATAGTGGCACTCCTAGCTACACAAGGTAAAAGAACATTAAATGAAGTGGAATCTCTGAAATAAACTACTATATGGGGACAATGATGGATTTTGGCTCAGGATCTAAACCGATCCATTGTTTGGCACTAGAAATTGAATAACTATACCAATGCTCTAAAAATATCACATATTAGACTTCATGAAAGGGAATATGAACTCCAATGGATTCACTCTCCATATGTGAAGTATACTCCAAAGGAAGGTTACTTATTCATATATTATGAGAAAGAGCCTGTAGAGGACTCATGGTGGTGGAAACATGTCCAACAAAATCCCACTTGTTCTATGGTGTTTTCCAGAAAATAAAATTCCTACATGTGACAATCTAAAAAAAACATCTTTTGTAGGTCTATCTTGATGTCCCTTATGCAAATCCACTGAGGAATCAATGGCTCACTTATTAGTATTTGTCCTATATCCACTCATATATGGAATTTGGCATGCAACAAATTATCTATTCATATCATTTGGCAGGGTAATTCTTACAAATCAACATGGCTCTCGTCGTAAAACATGACATCCCCAAAAAAAATGTGGAATCTTCCTCCCCTTATAAGCTAGGGTATCTGACTTGGGAGGAATAAATTAATTTTTCCATGGAAAATAAATAAGTCCATATCATATTCGAGTTAAGGTGATTGGGGTTATATGAACTTATCCCATTGGGAGAAACAAGGTCCAGATCCCGCACTATAGTGACTGTACAAATTAACCAATAATGACCTTCGACTTATTTTGATGGTTCATCCTAAGAAGTAGGCTTATGTGGAGGTGGTGAAATCCTTTATCTAAATGAGAATCACTCCTTTAAACAAAAGAGTGGATTAGGTCATGGGTCCAACAATTTTTTTGAACTTTTTAACCTCAAGTTGCTCATTCTATTCGCCATTGAAAAAAGGTGCTCACAATTACATGTTTTTGGTGATTCTTAGGTGGTTATAGATTGGTTTAATCAACATTCTATTTGTCATGCGCACACACTTAGTCCTATCTAGAGGAAGTTTTTATGATTGAAAGGCATTTTGATCTCATCAGTCATCATCATATTTACAGGGAGAGGAACATCATTTCTGATCATGTTTCCAAGGAAGGCGCACAACAAGCTTGGGGGCTATGGTAGATTTTAGAAAAAAATGGGAATGATCATTATGAGTATTACTATAGACCTTTTGTTGAGGAACTATAGGAAACTACAAATCTTGAATGGTATGGGGAAAAAATTTCTTTCTTTTTTTATCTATATACAATTTTGATTTGGGACAATGATTTTCATATGCTGGTGATTCAAAAACTATTTTCAATTGTTTAGCTGGAATCTTCTAATAGTTGTTTTTTGAATTTATGTTTATTTTTGTAAAAACTAATAACATATATTGACATATCCTTCTCAGGATTGCTGCAAAGTCAACAATATTTTTGTTGTGCTACATCATGTAAATTTCAACCTTATCTAATGAAACTTACTATTTTTCTTTAGGGAATAAACTTATTCTTATATAAATTTATGTGAATTAAATATTGACCATGGAAAAAATTACATATTCCTAACCTAATATTGAAATGTTTTCATCATCCAACAAATTAAATGTTGCTTAGATTTATCATATGTATTATGTATGAGAAGGGATAAAAATCAAGAAGTATATTTTTTTCCTCAATTTTTTTCAATCTAAAAAATATTTCACTCTGAGGAATTTACCACTTTTTATGTGTAACAAACCCTTTATATTATACTAACAACCCCACAAATTTTGTTATTGAGTCAACCAATTTTAACATGGTATCAAAGAGATGTGCAATTTTTTCCATGTTGAATGTAGAGTTGACACATATTTTCTTCAAGATAAAGATAAAACATTTATTAAATAAAAACAATAAATGGCTATCATTTAAACATATATATATAGTATATATTCTATATTATATGGTTTTTTAATTGATTAGAAGCAATATAAAACATCAATAATCTCACTTTCACTCTCTATACTATAAAATAAATATTTCAATATCTATAATAGCATAACCATAAAAATTAAATGGTATCCATAATAAACATCAAAATAATTTATGAGACATCTCACATTTTTAAGATTAAAAAAATCATAAAAAAATCTTAATTATAACTTTATTTTAATTCATTGTTAAATAATTAGGTTGATAGGTAAGTTAATTTTGGAATAGGGCTTCCAAAATTTTAATTTAACTAATGCATCAATATAAATTAAACCGTTGGTAAATTCCTAGAGGCGTCAATCCCTAATAAGCATCAAAACACTTACTTCATCATGCATCTCATGCTACTAAATTTTTTAAAATCACATCAATTAATTAAATTATAACTTTATTCAAGAATTTATTTTTCTTTGTTTGATTCAAACTGCATTTCAAATTAGAATCTCAAGGTTTACATAATACTTCATAGTAGGGTGATTTTCTTATTATTATTATTATTATTGTGAATTTCAATTACATTACCTCAAAAGTCCTTCATATATTAAGAAAAACATCAATTTTCATGCAATGCATGGTCCATCTAAAGACCATAAATAAGAGTTTCGATCATATAAAATGATAGCAACTAATAAAGAGAAACTACTAACAACTACCATAAAATAAAATATAAAAAATAAAAGTAACTGTCAAGTGGTGAAGTATAACATCAAGAGTTAGATGGAGTAACTAGGGCCATGTCTTGAGCACTTGTTCTAGTTGTTCCATGGGGTTTTGGCTCACATTGTAGATAAATTTTAAGATGATAAGGCCAAGCACTCAAACTATCAAGATATGACCATTGATAACGTTACACCTGCTTGATTTCATTCAGAGAAGAAATTATATCATTCTCATATCCATGTTTCTCCTTCAGGACCCTTCCCAAGAGCGTCTTCATCTACCAGTGGAGGGTGATGGAATTTAATTTTTGGCTTTATCTTCAACTGGTATGTCCAAGGTCAAGAGCTAATTTGGCTACCTCAGTTTAAATTTCTAAGTCAGAGTAGGCTTGTTAGCCACTGTCGGTTAAAGGCTTCAAGCTGGTGGATTTCTTCTTGAATTTCAAAGGGAGTAGAAGAGTGGAAAATAGATGCAGAATCTTGGACTTGGGTTTGGGTGTGGGGAAAGCCCTAAGGACCCTTTCCCCCAAACCCCAATGATAACAAATTTGTTTTTAGGGCATACTGCACCAAAAAAACAAAGGACATGATAGAATTATTTTCCACAATGCCCATAAACCCTAGGCATTTGAGAAGAAGGAACCAAATAAAGGGAAAATCTAGAGAACCCCAAAATTCCACATAGGTTTATGGTAGCTACCAAAAGAAAACAATTGATAAGGGAGCGTAGGTAAGAGACTTCTCAAAGGGTCCAATGACCACTGGGGGTCAAGAATATTCATATTGCAACTCACCTCCATTGAACTCAAAACATTGCACATTAACTTCCACTAGTTAAAAGTAGAGCTAGAGAATGAATTGGAAAAACCAGAGGAATTGGAACTACATAAAATTACCAAGTGTTGGGTTACTTGCTAGAGTAGAGTTTGTGTAGTCGTGAGAGCTCATAACTTTCCACCACATCCTGCTCCTTCAATGATAAGCTCCTTGGTTTTTGTTAGTTCCCCATGAGTTTAATCAATTGCATGCCTATAACTCCTCTTATCATTACGCAATGACTACTGCATGGGTAGTAGAGTCCCATTACCAATAGTCAAGCCACCACAAAAACTAGTGCATGTCAATCCATGGCTTCAAAATAAAGTTGTTGCTTGAGCTAGAAGGTAGAACCACAAAACCCCGCATACCCTACCTTTTCACTACCAAATGTATGTCCAACATTGCCGGACTCCCAAATGAATTGTCCCACTAGCATTGGAGGTGAGGTCCTGACACATTAGAAAAGCTATAGAGTGAGGTCTCTCGTCCTATAACATTCAAGAAAAATGCACTTCATCATAAGGATGAAGGGTTGTGAATGTTGTGCATATATGTGTTGCATAGGGTGTGTTGGCCACACTACGCTTGCCCTCTTGAATGTGATGTGACGTAGCAGGGTTGCAAGTTCTCTCCTATGCCTCTAACATTTACACTTCCAACACCCTAATCAAGGAATTTAAATAATAATAATAATGATAATGATAATGATGATTATTATTATTATTGATAAAAATTAATTAATATACAAGTTAAATATACATATACTTTTTAAGAAAACATGTAATGAGATTTTGAACTATGGAGATTCACACCCACTTTATCATGGAGATTTTGAATATGGAAATAGTATTTGTTACAATACCATTGGCCAATACCATGACTCATAAATACCACATGCCTAAACAATCATAACACATTTCATATGACACTTGTTCATATGAATTCTTTTAATTATTGAATTTAATTAAAAGGGGGGAATACATACCTACTTTGGGAATAAATTTCAATTTGAGAACAAATTTTGGTCTCTTGATTTGTGTAACTATTAAGAATATTCTATTGAGGAGAAATCCTACCATCTTTCTAATAATAAACAACAAATAAATTAAAATTGTGAAAGGTATATTCCAAAATAGGCATGCATATTGGCATAATTATCAATAATTATTAGGTGGACGTTAGGGATTTAACCTCCAAGGAATATTCTAGAATATTTATAGTTGTATACAAAAATCAAAGGTCGAGATTTATATCCAATGTAATTATGCCCTCTTTGCCCTTTTATTCAAATTGATCAATTAAAAAAAATATCATATGAACAAGTGTCATATGAAGTGAGTTATGGTTTTTCGACATGTGATATTGATAAGCCATAGTATTCGTCCATAGTATTGTAACAAAGACTATTTTACAGATTAGAAATCACCATGGTAAAGTGAGGGAAAATATCCATAGTTCAGCATATTGTTATATGTTTTCTAGAGGTGTATATGTTTAACTTATATATATATATATATTTGTGAATTTGTCTACTCCTATTATTATACAAAAAAAGTTACAGCGAGGCAAGCCTCGAAGATTCTCTCCATACTGACTATGGATTGAGCAGTGGACTTACATTGGAGGGCAAAACTTCCCTGAGAGCTGACTTGTCCAAATATAACCATGAACTGACGAAGTAGCATTACCGACAAACTTTTGGAAGCTGACTCAACCCATCAAAACCAAAAACTACCCAGAATGCTTTACAAACAGAGGTAGAACCTTGCTGAGTCCATGCATGGACTGAACTGAAACAGACTCAAACCTGAACTTAACTAAACAAGACAACAACCTTAACAAAACCACCAAGTGAAGTTGGCGTAGACCTGAAACCAACATGTGTACTGTGGAGTGCAAGGGAGGCGACCTCCTGTTTCGTTTGCAGGACCAAAAAAGGAAGCGAAGGCATGTTCATTCATCCACGGAGGTGGAAGGATGCTCCTCAACTATCCTGCACCCATACTGCTCTGAGGCACTAGAATCCAACTGAAGGACTGCATTTTTGGCTGGCTCGCTTGGACCCGCAACCGCTCCAGGGTTCACCGCGGACAGAGTTCCTTGGCATTGGACAGGAGTGGCCTACCTATGCTCTGAAGAGGCTCCAGGTTGAGCCGAATTCTCACATTTCTCGATCTTGACTGAAACTATAAAAGAGGAATTGGCCAGGATACAAGGAATTCGAAAATGGGTGGTGGGATGAGCGATGTGCGCACAATCCGCATTACGAGCCCGCCCTCTACCTCTTCCCCTGCCTCTCCTGGTAGCTAGGGATTCTATTTCATCTGGGGAAGGGTATGAGGTATTGGAGGAGCATTGTTGAACAACCCATCCTCTTGAACCTCCCCGAGAACCTCGCCTCCTGCTGATAAGTCGAAGCTGCTCACGCGGCATGCTGAAGACCCAGGTGAGGTAACACTAGAGTGAAGGCCCAATGAGCGAGGAAGGCACAGAGAGCGGAGGCACAGTGAGTGAAGGCACAGTGCGCGAAGGCACAATGAGCCAGGAAGGCAAGGCGATGGAGGCACAGAGGGGTGAGGAATTAGAACTCAGGGAGTGACCATAACAAAGGGGAGAACAGATGTGGGTAAGCCTATGACAAAGGCTGAGACCCCAAGAGATAGAGACCGAGACCCGCTGAGATGAAGTTCGGGACCTCAACTAAGACAGAGGCCGAGTCACTAGATAAACCAAAGGCCAAGACACCAAATGCAGCAGAGGCCAAGACCGCAATTGAAACAACGCCGAATTGGTTGTCCAGGCCAGCGGAGGCGAGCTCTTATAATGGCGCATTGAGTCGCCCAAAGCCATCACCACAACCCAACAAAGGATCTGAAACCAAATCTCCGGAGAAGCAAGCAGCGGGAGCTCCATCGTGTTGCGAACGACAGACTGCAGGTGGGAATTAATGGCCGCATTCAATTTAATGTTGCAGGGATTGCTTGCCGTCCTTCTATCCATACAAGTGGCGGGACTAGGCTACCACTTGCCCGGTGGGAGCGTCGTCCTTGTACATCGCATTGAATTAAACACCTGCAGCCGGGGATGTTTAACTTATTAGTTCCTTTTATAATTAATAATAGTAATAGTAATTTTAAATTAAGTTATAATTTAGTTAGTTTTTATGATTTCTTTTATAATTTTAGCAATGTGAGATGTGCTATGAAGTGTTTTAGTGCTTATTATCAATTGATGCTTATTGGAAATTACCAACCATTTAATTTTACCATGGAAGTTTTTAATTGTAAATAGGCTTTGTTACAATATGATGGTTTATTAATAAGACATGCCCCAAAAATCATAACTCATTTCATATTATATAACAGTGATTGATCTGTAATATGTTTAGAAGTATTTGCTAATAAACATTTTGAATATGATTGTTAAAACTTTAATTTAATTATCAATAACTATTAGTTAAATGGTATGGATTTAACCTCCATTGAATATTTTTAGTAGTATTCACAAATCAAATGTTAAGATTTATCTCAAAAGTACTTACGCCTACATATCATTTAAAGTAAATTGATTAATTAAAAAAAATGTGATATGCACAAGTGCCATATGAAATGAGTTATTGTTTTTTGGGCATCTAGTATTGATAAACCATGGTATAAAGTCATGTTATTGTATTAAAGACTATTTATATGTTAAAAATCTACAACAATATGCATTATTTTTTTTATAATAATAATAAAAGGTATAATTAGTTAAATTTTGTGATTTTTTTAATTTTAGCAATGTAAGATGTATCATTAAATAATTGTTTTGATGGTTTATCATAAATTGATATCTATCTACCTTTTCCAAATATTTAATTTATATAGATACATTAT
>APFE030288884.1:57875-100892 GCA_000404065.3 Pinus taeda | reverse complement strand
ATATATAACAATTAAATTAAAATACATGTGTGAGTCAACTCTTTTTGTCCGCTTAACTATTCCCTACACGATCACAACCAAGAACCAAATCCGCCTAATTTGATAGACATTCCGCAATTCCGCGTTTTAACATTGGAATGTTACGGCAATGCACATTGGAAGTGGGGACCGCCCCTTTTCGAAACCGAAGAAATCTTTTATTTGAAATCGTCAGCACCCGCACCGACACCAATCGATGGATTAATAGATTATACAATTGAAGATGGAAATGAAATGGAATGGCTTTTGATAATGTTTACAGGTTTTTGTGCTTTAGGGGAACACTTATTATCATTTAATTTATGTTCAGATTTTTTTAACTTGATTTTGCGTAAGAATTGTTTTTCGAAATTTTTGTTTTTTTATAAAGTTTATTAAGACGGTTCACTTTTAGGTTGTTATTAAATTGATTATGAATGAATTTATAGGTTGCACATTTTTTTTTTGATAAAATGTTATTTTGTTTTTATCTTTCCTGTGTTGCAAAAAGTGCAAGTTTATTTTTTTCAATCTTTATCTTCTTTAAGGATCGTTCATATATCAGTTTCACATCTTAGATAATGGGAGCTAATTCTCAGGTGAGCAATTAAAATTTTAGTTGTTCTTTCGATTGAGGAACTCAAATACACTTTATCATCATGTTTTCACGGTTGGATTAAATTCTTTAACATAATATTTTTTATTTGTGCCTACCTACCTACTTTGCTCACATGGCAGTCCTAAAATTTTCAAACACCCACCTTAGCTTGAAGGCAATGATGCAGATTTATGTCCGATTTTCCTAACCACTTTCAGTTTTGTTTCTTTTTTATTTGTGCCTACCTACCTACTTTGCTCACATGGCAGTCCTAAAATTTTCAAACACCCACCTTAGCGTGAAGGCAATGATGCAGATTTATGTCTGATTTTCCTAACCACTTTCAGTTTTGTTTCATCCATGGCTTTTTCCGGCGTTTCATCGATTTCTTTTTCCGGCAATTTAGCTCTTCTTCAACAATCAATTTGGGTCATCAGGAAACTTAGCAGATGAATGATTGTTGATGTCTCAATTGGAAACATACCAGCTTAATCTAAAAGGATATCATATGGGACTGTTGATTTAGCTTTGAATCTACTTGTGATCTGGTGCTTTTGAAGTCTTTCTATTTGTAGCAATTTGTGGCTTGACATGTTGCTCTACCATATTTAGCAACCACAAAAAATAACTACCACCACTAATATTCCAAAAAAAAAATCTTAGTCTTCCAATCACATAATTCCGTTTATCTACACCAGTTAAAAATAAAGTAAAAAAACTTTCCGCTCCCCTTAGATTACTTTTATCTATACCCGTTAAGAATGAGGTAAAAAACTTTCCACTACCCTTAGTTTATCTCTGATTTACCTGTCTCGCAACTTTGATTATATTTGATTTAGCTTTCTCCCAATTAAACCTATCATGAGAAGCAATTCCTAAATACCTACTCATGCTCCATTTCTTATCTAGGTTTTATTGATTACCTTTCCTCCTTTTCCCCGCATATTACAGTAATATTCGTTCGATTATTCGAATATTCCAATGCGTTGCAGTAATTTACGCTGAAATTATTTTACAGAGACAGCCCCGCGATAACCGTTTGTCACGCTGTACTTATTCTATATCCAGAGCTCCCATCATCTTTGGAAATTTGTCTACATCTGATTCGTGTTGATTTCCCTCGAAAAGTAGTGATATGATTTATAACAGATCAGACTTGATATACGATTGGAAAATTTACAGGGACAGTGGATTCGTGTTTACCTCATTCAAAGTAGTAGTATTATATGTAGTCAAATACTACAAGTGCAGATTCTCCGTTAACTTTGAGAATTAGTTAAAAGTAATAGATTTTCTTAAATTCTATTTGAATTATTTAAAAGTGCTAGAGTTTTTATGCCATTGAGTTTTTAATCAAAGAGAAATAGTTAAGTCATATTATATGGGAATCCATTCCGATTTTTGTTGTATTTATATAAATAAATTTATGTTAACTTTGACTCTAAAATAATGGATAAGTTTAATGCTTAAAACATAAGGAAATTATTGGAAGATTTTGTCAATTCCTTTATATATATGTTTATACTAATATGGAGACTATATAAATGAGAGAGTATAAAACACATTAAATACATCTACATGTTAGCATATAATTAGTTTTTCTACTTTTGACTTATAGTTTCTAAAATGTAGATTGGAGCTAATGCATGCCTCATCAATGCGACTATAAAACACATTGACATATAATTTTATATACAATTATTTTTTATAACTTTTATTTCTTTTTTTTGGAATGTAGATTTATCCTATCGAAGTTGAAGTCCATCCCACCTTGACCATCATTTTCATTGGTTTAAATGGGAAACTTACTGTATTAGGAGATTCAATGTTGTTATCAATAATGAAGTAAAAACATTACAATGATTGCAATTAACTAAAACCAACTTGTAACATATATTTATAACATTTCAAAATATTAATAAGCAATTTAAAGTGATATAAATAGTTTTGAAAAAAAGTAGAGGTTGAGAAAGTATTAAAGTCCACCTTTAAAAATCTCATCCAAATTTTCAAAGAAGTGTTTCTCTTTAAATTCATTCAACAATTTTGAGGGTACCTTTATTTTTACATGTTGTGCTTTGAAAAGGAAATTACAACCAAGGAGCATGAGCTAATTAAATAGTATATTTTTTGAAGGATGTTCCATGTTAAACTTTATTACTTAAAAGTTAACTCGTGAATATTTTTATTTGCACAAGCATTGGAATTTCCATTGTTTGTGGGTTGTTGACATCATCAATTAAAAGAGCTTTGTTATCCTAGTCTAGGATTTAAAGACCAAATGTGTTCATCTTTATTATTCAAATTTACCATACTTGTGGTAGAGTATGGTAATTTGAGATTTTCAAAACCCTTGAGATCAAAAGATTCATATTTTGGCTTCAACTTGATCTTATTATAATTTATCTAAAATAATTTAATGCAGGTCACTATGATCTGGTCCACATACTCATAAAAAAGAGAATGATACAAATGGTTACTATAGTTTTAATTGCGGGAACAATGTAAATGGATATGAATGAAACCCAAGAGAGCTATATCAGTTGTGGAAAATCTTGAATCCCAAATAAAGTTGACATATACAAATAGGGTGTGAATAAATTCCAACCATTTAAGTAGGCAAATACTTCAAACCCAAGTGTTTGAAGTGCAAATACATATGAATGTTTAACCAAAATACCAAATCAAGGTCTTCTTGTCAATAATTGTTGAGGATAGAAATCTTCACTATCTTTATAGTGCATTCTTTGGCAACTACACTAAATAACCAAAAATAGAACTTGACACTGTCGATTTGTCATGTCAATGATGCAATTCTCAACCCACCTTTTTAAGTAACATCTAAAAATTCCACTTACACCCTTTCCAAAGATCTTGTGACACTTTCACTATCATCATAGAATAGTAATAATTTAATGCTCTCTTTCTTATGCTATGCTATTCTTTGCTACGATTATACTTTATAGCATTTCCTTTACAACATCTGATGCAAATGCTAGTTTTACTCCTTATATCAACACATATGCTTATAATTTAATAAATAAAAACCAGCATAATTTAGTAAATGAAACCATAAAATCTGTTGTAAAAATCCATTACATCCCACTTGTAATATTTCATACGAAGAAAACGCAATATACAAGAATAGACACGATCAACACTTGGTTCCACGGATGTTTCAAGTTAATTACAAGGTATAATTGCACATTCATAAATTGTGATTCAGAAGCTCTAAATGAGAAAGATTTTAAATTGAAACTTTCACGCTTCCTTGACTTACCTTTCTAATGCCATTACGTTTTGTAATATAACATTATATTAATCATACGTTTAACCTTTTTTGGGCACCTCAATAGTGCATAATACATGATCACTACAAAGTTGAACCATGATCATAGTACTCTGCAAAGACGACCTTTAATTGTATCTTATATTTTTATTTCCATTTGTTTTTAATATTAACTCGTGTAATTTTGAAAACCATTTCTACACCATCATTACTTATAAATTAAAAAAAACTATCTATTTTTTATTATTATATATAATTATAAATCCTTTAATAAATATTAAATTTTAAACTTTTATTATTATTAATTAAATTGGGTTAATTTACAATGCTGCAACTTTACTAACTTCGAGACTCTTACATTTAAAAAATCTCATGATTCATATATTATATCAAATTTTAGATACAAAATTAAAAGCTTAATTAAATTTGCAAAACTCATTAACATCAATGTATAAACATACTACTCATTTAATATACTAATCGTCACAAACTTAATGATGCATGAGCATTTTGCTGAAGAAAATTCTTGTATATTACCTTTTGGTTGATGTAGGGGATTTAATGTTCTTAATTTCTTAATAATAAATTTTGTATAATTTTAATCATTTGAGTGAGAAATATGTGTATGAGGTTTTAAATGTAAATATTCTCAATTATGTCAGAATATGAGAGATGTTAGACTTGTGAAGATGTAATAAAAATCTTTGGGATTAAGAGATCCTAGAATAGGAATTAGTTGAGTTAAAAGTAGATTGAGAGATTTGGTATAATTTGCTCATAAAGGCATAATTTAGATAAGCCTGAGAGGCATGTAGAGAGGAGGCAGAGAGTGGTGTGCGAGAGAGAAAAGTGAGGTCAACTAATGTAAATCGGGCCCGACATACTATATATATGAATTTGATTAATAGGAAAGCATTTCAAATGCTTTTGGTTTCTAATTTTATTTGATCATTTTGGTGAATGTTCTACTGAGTGTATTTGAAATTAAATTGAACTAGTAAATTGTATGATTTGAGAATTATACATGAATTCTGTGATGGAATTATGAATGCATGGATTTTTGAATAGTCTGTTGATTACGGGAATCTACCATTCTTGTAGAGGGGATTACAACCTCTCAGGGATTTGAATTGAGGATTTGATATGATTAGTTTATAAGCCAATTTATGTTGAATGTGTTGAAAAATTGTGTGAAGGAAAATTGTGATTAGATGTACAAAATATGAGTACTAGTCTGCATTGGAGATATGTGAGATTCTATGTGAAGGATTCGTATGGCCATCTAATGTAGAGCAAGACCAACACATACATGAATTCTGAGTTATGCATTGTCCAGTTGAGTCGCATTCGAAGTGTGATCATAATTTCAGAGTGCATCTATATTAGACAAGATGAAAGATGAGGGAAGTCACCTTATTGGTTTGCATTGAAGAGGATCAATGCCCTGCATGTCAAGTGGAATCGATTTGGTTGCCAATTATAGAATGGATCAGAAGGGTTGCACCAGAGAAAATAGAAAGGATGCGAAGCAAAATAGAATGGTTGCACCAATAAAACAAAAAGGTCACATCTGATAGAGAGGTCACGCCTAGAGAAAATGGGTAGCACATCAAACATAATGTTCACGCCTGGAGTAGAAGGGTCGCACCAGCCTGCAGAAGCATTGCACCAGTTTCAAATTGTTTTATTTATCAACTTTTAGGAGTCAATTTTGAATTCTTGAAACTAGGTCAAGTAGCCCCACGTGCCTACTTTCCAATGACCCATCAAACTCAACAAAATACCTAGGATAAGGCCTCCAAAACTTGAGTTTTCCATCCTCGCTTAGAAGCATTGCACTTGGTCAAAAATGATTTTGAGCAATTGTGGACTACATACTTGGTAGGTCATTATTTTGGTATTAGAGCATGTTAAAGCTCTTTGGGGAAAACTAGAACAAAGTTATTCTCTTGAAGTTGTATATGCAGATACAATTGCGATTGCAAAAAGAGGAGATCAGTAAATACTGATAAAACAAAGCAAGAAAACAAAGTTAGTGTGCTTTGTGTGCATTTGTTAAAGATATTACACAGGAAGAAAGGATCAAATTTTAAATATGACAAGAAACAGGAACACATAGATAAAGTGTGGCAGAATATTGGGAAGTAATTGATACTCTTAAGGAGAATTTACAGAAGAAAATGAACAAGGAATAGTCCATTCAAAGTGCAGATGAATGGTGGAACAAGATCATGAAGATATCCTGAAGGTGATATAGTATGTTTTTATTTTTAACTTTCCTTTTGAGGATTGCGTTTGCAGATTTCAGGTTGTAGACAAAAAGGGTGTTAGTAGCAAAAATAGTTGAGAGGAGTGGTAATAAAGAACTAGTTGTGTTCCCAAGTGGAAGACCATGTGATCTCTTAAGCAGTGGCAGAACCTTAAAGAATTCCAATAGAGGTTGGATAAGGAGGACAAGTGAATGTTCTTAAGAAAATTGGATTTAAGTTGTAGAAGCAAAGAGGAGTAAGAAATTTGCTCAGAAGATGGTTTTAAGGCCGAGAACCATAGATCAAGCTCAAGGAGATAGATTGGTAAGGTAAGGTATCAACAAGCTAAGATTTAGGAGAAAAGCTTGCTGAGATATCAAAGGCATGTATGGAGACTTGCTGAAAAGAGAGGCTTAGGTGCAATCCATAAGTAAATGAGATGGAGTAAGTCAATGAATTAGACTAATTTTATTGATGAAGAAAAATTGTGGGAGAATGCTAAGGCAGAAGATAGGGCAAGGATAGCGCTTGAAGAGGGCTTGCAAAAAGATAGTAATGCAAAATGTGGTGAGGCAGATTTGTCTCAGGACAAAAAGAAGACAGTCATAGGATTATATGAAGAGGAAGGACAACTATTGAAAGATGTTAAGAAAGAAGAAGAACCTATTGAAGCCTATAAACAACATCATGATGAAGTACTTGTGAGGTGTCAAAGAGAAATTGAGTTGCTGGATTATTTGCCGAAAGAACGGGAGTATGAGAGTGTAACTGCAGTCAGAAATGATGGAGTGTCTCAAGCTTTGACTGAGACATAGATATGTGTTAGTTACCAGACCAACACAGATATGTATTATAGATTTGAGTTGTAAAATTTAATAATTTAAATGTTTCAAGTTTATAATAAATATTTAAGATGATATTGATTTTTTTACTGTATCATTAAATTTTAATAAAAATATAAAAGGAAATAAATTTTCCTTGAGTTCTCTATCAGGCTCACTCATGGATCGCATTGAATAAAATATTTTAAGTTATATTTTTATGAAATAATTTCTTTAATATGTTAATTTATTTGGGAATAGAATTTCTATATTTTTTATTTATTTATCAATAACTATTAATTGAATGGTAGAGATTCAGCCCCCATGAATATTATAGAAAATTCACAATAATAAGCACAAATTAATGGTTGACATTTATCTCCAATATAATTATGTATTTTCTAGTATTTCATTTAAAGTGATTAATTAAACAAATGTGATATGAAATGAGTTATGGTTTTTGGACATGTCATATTAATAAGTAACAATATTGGCTCACAAAATGGTAACAAATCATTTTATAGATTAAAAATCTCCATAGTTAAGAATCTTGTTACATGTTTTTTAAATTTATGTATTAATTATTTTTATAGTTGATAATAACTTAAAATAAAATTATAATTTAATTAGTTTTTTTTTTTAATCCACATGAGATATATTATGAAGTGTATACTTTAATGCTTATTATGGATTGATGCCTATCAACATTTACCAACCATTTAATTTTTATCAGTATACTAGCTATCCATAAAATAAATTCATCAAATATTTTGTACCTTCATCTCATACCTTTCCTTCATACATGATTAGAAGAAATATTTTCCATTACCAATAAACTTTTCACATACTAGGAATTAAATCTTATGCTTTCAATTTTTGCAAAATAATGTATCCATTAAAAAATATAATTTTTTAAACCCACGAGGCATAGAATATACGATGATGGGGTGCACTATTAGGTCACTCTGGGATGTGAACTCCCTAGGAAAAAAATATAGCCATGTTAAGGGATGATGTGGCCCAGTGATATGCCTTAGATGCCCCTGGTTCATGGTTTTAGAAGTCATAGGTCAAGCTTGATGTAATCTCTAGAGAACTCAAACAACTTAACAAACAAAAATATATATATACCAACATAGATCCATTTTAAGTACATATATAATCACGTCCAAACTTTTTTACAGTGAAAAATACAGTGTGTGATTTTTAATTGTTTAAATTGTATTTTTGAATGCTAAATAGAGTATATATAGAACCAAATAAAAAATTTAACCATAAAAACTTATTTTTTTCTATATATAGATATATATGAAGTTGATATAGACAAAATTTAGTTAACATAGATCTTCAAATAGTTTATTTATATATTTTGTTGAAATCTTTTTGAAAGTGTAAGATTTCACATATTTTTTTACTTTACAGCATATTCAATTTTTTGTAATTGTAGCCAACATCTTTTTTCTAGTGTGGTTAACATTTTTTTCTAGTGTGGTTCATGAACACGCTGGTCAGTGAGTCGTCACTAGGTCCACAGAAAAATCTAGGCTAATTGCCCCTCGACCTACTGGCAAGACCTAACGCCAAGGGCTTTGGGTAGAATCGACCTTGTGACCTCCTGATGGCGAGGCATGATTTTTGACCGACTGAGCTAAGTAATTGTAGGCAACATTATTTTTCTGTTTAGAACATATTTTTTAATTTCAATTTTTATTTTAAAGGGACACGGATGGATGGACAAACTTACACATCAGGCTATAGAATGACTCTCTCAGCTCAATAATTTATTAATGATAAATATAAAGTTAAAAAATAAAAATAAAATCACAAGAAGTTTGAATACTCTTAAACATATATCTAAATTGGGTTGATTTTTATATTTAAAAAAAAATAGTTGTTGGAATGTGGCAACAAGAATATTCTAATTTTAATTTGTCCTTGAATTAAAATTCGAATTTAGTCTCACCAGTTGCTTGAAAAAGAACTAATTAATTCATCTTGAGTTAATTAGTTGGAGAATTCAAGTTAGAATTCTTTCTGAAGTCATGCAACAGTTATCCCTTAAATTAAGGAGATTATCCCTTAATTAAGGAGATAAGGTTGAGTTGTATTTGATTTGTAAATAGTTAACTCAATTTACTGAGTTAAGTCCAGTTAGATTAGTTCCAAACTGTTTGAGGAACTAATTGTGAGTTCAGTCAGTTAATGCATGCATGCATCCAACTAGTGTACTCCTGATAACTAATGATTCTCTCATCATTAACTCATGCATGTCTATTCTAAGAAAGACCCAGTTGAGATTAAAGACAGGGACATTGTACTATCAGATGCATAAATTTTCCTATAAGTAAAACTCATGCATGCTGAAGGAATTCATTCCTGAGGATTACACAGTTTTACAAGGTGTGAGATTAGTGTTACACATGGTAACAGCAAGATCACCGAGGAAAAATTGTGGTAGGAAATAGGAGCTTGGAGGGTAGTGTGGAGGACTTATGAGAATTTTATTTTGCCTGTGAGCATCTATGAAGATTGTACTAAGAGTTGGCTAGCTGTGAGAGCTAAAGCTTTGTAATTCTAAGATATTTCCAACTTGTATGATAATACAGATAATGGGGTTTTTAGTTGAGGCTTTCCCCTGAGTATTCTTCTATGTTTCATGTGCATTGATTCTTCTTCTAGTTATATGCGTTCCACTTGATGTTTCTCAAATTTGTTAAGCTTCCACAAGTTTGATTGTAGAAGTAGATTAAAGTATTTTGCTTTACTTATATTGCATTATCAAGTTAATCTACACACAAAATTTCTACATTAATTTTAATTTTGATTTATTATTAATAAAAATTATTGTAATATATATTTGAGTTAATTTTTTAAATTATTTTTTATCTTTAAATAATGATATATATATTATATATATATATATATATATATATATATATATGTATATATATATATATATATATATATATATTATTATAATATATAACTTTTTTTCTTCTAAACTATTTCTTAGTCTTTAGGTGCAAAAGTTGGTTGGAGGTTGATTTTGATAGAGAGTCTATGGATGGAAGTAGTAAAAGAAAAATACATTGTTCCACACACATTGGAGGTTTGGATTCAAAATTCTAACAAGAGCATAACTAATGTATCAACTATTTAGAACGTGGTGTTAGACTCCTTCAATATTATTGGATTGAGGTTGGCCTTGAGAGTGGGATCAAGTGAGAGGGTGCAAATTGGCATTGTTCCATGGTTGAGTGCTAGAGATAAACACTTCCCCTCTCAAGAAATGGTGGCACTCCTAGCTACACAAGGTAAAAGAACTTTGAATGAAGTGGAATCTCTAAAATAAACTACTATATGGGGACAATGATGGATTTTGGCTCAGGATCTAAACCTATCCATTGTTTGGCACTAGCAATGGAATAACTATACCAATGCTCTAAAAATATCACATATTAGACATCATGAAAGGGAAGATGAACTCCAATGGATTCACTCTACATATGTGAAGTATACTCCAAAGGAAGGTTACTTATTCATATATTATGAGAAAGAACCTATAGAGCACTCATGGTGGTGGAAACATGTACGGAGATTGAAATGTCCAGTAAAGCCCCACTTGTTTATATGGTGTTTTCTAGATAATGAAATTTCTACAGGTGACAATCTAAAAAAAAGATCTTTTGTATGTCTATCCTGATGTCCCTTATGCAAATCCATTGAGGAATCAATGGCTTACTTATTACTATTTGTCCTATATCCACTCATATATGGAATTTGGCGTGCAACACATTATCTATTCATATCATTTGGTAGGGTAATTCTTACAAATCGGCATGGCTCATGTAGTAAAACATAACATCCCCAAAAAAAATGTGGAATCTTCCTCCCCTTATAAGCTAGGGTATCTGACTTGGGAGGAATAAATTAATTTTTCCATGGAAAAGAAATAAGTCCATATCGTATTGGGGCTTAGGTGATTGTGTTATATGAACTCATCCCATTGGGAGAAACAAGGTCAAGATCCCACACTATAGTCACTAAACAAATTAACCAATAACAACCTTTGACTTATTTTGATGGTTCATCCTAAGAAGTAGGCTTATGTGGAGGTGGTGAAATCCTTTATCTAAATAAGAATCACTCTTTTAAACTAAAGAGTGGATTGGATCATGGATCCAACAATTTTTTTGAACTTTTTAGCCTCAAGTTTCTCATTCTATTCACCATTGAAAAAAGTTGCTCACAATTACATGTTTTTAATGATTCTCAGGTGGTTATAGATTAGTTTAATCAACATTCTATTTGTCATGCGCACACACTTAGTCCTATCTAGAGGAAGTTTTTATGATTGAAAGGCATTTTGATCTTATCAGTCGTCATCATATTTACAGGGAGAGGAACATCATTTCTGATCATGTTTCCAAGGAAGGCGCACAACAAGCTTGGAGGCTATGGTAGATTTTAGAACAAAATGGAAATGATCTTTATGAGTATTACCATAGACCTTTTGTTGAGGAACTATAAGCAACTACAGATCTTGAATGGTATGGGGAAAAACTTACTTTCTTTTTTTATCTATATACAATTTTGATTTGGGACAATGATTTTCATATGGTGGTGATTAATAAATTATTTTCAATTGTTTGGCTGGAATCTTCTAATAGTTATTTTTTGAATTTATGTTTATTTTTGTAAAAACTAATAACATATATTGACATATCCTTCTCACAATTGCTGCAAAGTCAACAATATTTTTGACGTGCTAAATCATGTAAATTTCAACCTTATCTAATGAAAGATACTATTTTTCGTTGGGGAATAAACTTATTCTTATATAAATGTATGTGTTAATTAAATATTGACCATGGAAGAAATTACATATTGCTAACATACTATTAAAATGTTTAGATCATCCAACAAATTAAACTTTGCTTAGATTTATCATATGTATTATATATGAGAAGGGATGAAAATGAAGAAGTATATTTTTTTCCTCAATTTTTTTCAAGCTAAAAAATATTTCACTATGAGGAATTTATCTCTTTTTATGTGTAATAAACCCTTTATATTATAATAACAACCCCACAACTTTTGTTATTGAGTCAACCAATTTTAACATGGTATCAAAGAGATGTGCAATTTTTTCCATGTTGAAGGTAGAGTTGACACATATTTTCTTCAAGATAAAGATAAAACATTTATTAAATAAAACACATAACTCTCTTCTCTCTCTCTCTCTCTCTCTATAATATTATATATATATATATTATATATTATTAGAGGCAATATAAAACATCAATCATCTCGCTTTCACTCTCTGTACTATAAAATAAATATTTCAATATCTATAATAGCATAACCATAAAAATTAAATGGTATCCATAATAAACATTAAAATACTTTATGAGACATCTCACATTTTTAAGATTAAAAAAATCATAAAAATGATCTTAATTATAACTTTATTTTAATCCATTATTAAATAATTAGGCCGATTGGTAAGTTTATTTTGGAATAGGGGTTCCAAAATTTTAATTTAACTAATGCATCAATATAAATTAAATGGTTGGTAAATTCCTAGAGGCGTCAATCCCTAATAAGTATCAAAACACTTACTTCATCATGCATCTCATGCTACTACATTTTTTAAAATCACATGAATTAATTAAATTATAACTTTATTCAAGATTTTATTTTTCTTTGTTTGATTCAAGCTGCATTTCAAATTAGAATCTCAAGGTTTACATAATACTTCATAGTAGGGTGATTTATTATTATTATTATTGTTGTTGTTGTGAATTTCAATTACATTACCTCAAAATTCATTCATATATTAAGAAAAACATCAATTTTCATTCAATGCATGGTCCATCTAAAGACCATAAATAAGAGTTTGGATCATATAAAATGATAGCAACCAATATTGAGAAACTACTAACAACTACCATAAGATAAAATATAAAAAATAATAGTAATTGTCAATTGGTGAAGTATAACATCAAGAGTTAGATGGAGTAACTACGGCCATGTCTTGAGCACTTGTTCTAGTTGTTTCATGGGGTTTTGCTCACATTGTAGATAAATTTTAAGATGATAAGGTCAAGCACTCAAACTATCAAGATATGACCATTGATAACGTTGCACTTGCTTGATTTCATTCAGAGAAGAAATTATATCATTCTCATATCCATGTTTCTCCTTCAGGACCCTTCCCAAGAGTGTCTTCATCTACCAATGGTGGGTGATGGAATTTAATTTTTGGCTCTATCTTCAACTGGTATGTCCAGGGTTAGGAGCCAATTTGGCTACCTTACTTTGAATTTCTAAGTCAGAGTAGGCTTGTTAATCACTGTCGGTCAAAGGCTTCAAGATGGTGGATTTCTTCTTGAATTTCAAAGGGGGTAGAAGAGTGGAAAATATATGCAGAATCTTGGACTTGGGATTGGTTGTGGGGAAAACCCTAAGGACCCTTTCCCCGAAACCCCTAATGGTAACACATTTGTTTTCAAGGCATACTGCACCAAAAAATCAAAGGACATGATAGAATTATTTCCCACAATGCCCATAAAGCCTAGGCATTTGAGAAGAAGGAACCAAATAAAGGGAAAATCTAGAGAACCCCAAAATTCCACATAGGTTTATGGTAGCTACCAAAAGAAAACAATTGATAAGGGAGCATAGGTAAGAGACTTCTCAAAGGATCCAATGACCACTAGGGGTCAAGAATATTCAAATTGCAACTCACCTTCATTGAACTCAAAACATTGCACATTAACTTCCACTAGTTAAAAGTAGAGCTAGAGAATGAATTGGAAAAACCAAAGGAATTGGAACTACATCAAATTACCAAACGTTGGTTGACTTGCTAGAGTAGATTCTATGTAGTCATAAGAGCTCATAACTTTCCACCACATCTTGCTCCTTCAATGATAAGCTCCTTGTTTTTTTTGTTCCCCATGAGTTTAATCTATTGCATGCCTATAACTCCTCCCCTTATCATTACGCAATGACTACTGCGTGGGTAGTAGAGTCCCATTACCAATAGTCAAGCCACAACAAAAACTAGTGCATGTCAATCCATGGCTTCAAAATAAAGTTGTTGCTTGAGCTAGAAGGTAGAACCACAAAACCCCGCATACCCTACCTTTTCACTACCAAATGTATGTGCAACATTGTCGGACTCCCAAATGAATTGTCCCACTAGCAGTGGAGGTGAGGTCCTGACACATAAGAAAAGTTATAGAGTGAGGTCTCTCATCCTATAGCATTCAAGAAAAATGCAGTTCATCATAAGGATGAAGGGTTGTGAATGTTGTTCATATATGTGTTGCATAGGGTGTGTTGGCCACACTACCCCTGCCCTCTTAAATGTGATGTGACGTAGCAGGGTGGTAAGTTCTCTCGTGTGCCTCTAACATTTACACTTCCAACACCCTAATCAAGGAATTTAAATAATAATAATAATGATAATGATAATGATAATGATTATTATTATTATTATTATTATTATTATTATTATTGATAAAATTAATTAATATACAAGTTAAATATATATACATTTTAAGAAAACATGTAAGATTTTGAACTATGGAGATTCACACCCACTTTATCATGGAGATTTTGAATATGGAAATAGTATTTGTTACAATACCATTGGCTAATACCATAACTCATCAATACCACATGCCTAAACAATCATACCACATTTCATATGACACTTGTTCATATGAATTCTTTTAATTATTGAATTTAATTAAAAGGGGGGGAATATATACCTACTTTGGGAATAAATTTCAATTTGAGAACGAATTTTGGTCTTTTGATTTGTGTAACTATTAAGAATATTCTAAAATATTCTATTGAGGAGAAATCCTACCATCTCTCTAATAATAAACAATAAATAAATTAAAATTGTGAAAGGTATGTTCCAAAATAGGCATACATATTGGCATAATTATCAATAATTATTAGGTGGACGTTTGGGATTTAACCTCCAAGGAATATTCTAGAATATTTATATTCGTATACACAAATCAAAGGTTGATATTTATATCTAGTGTAGTTATGCCCTCTTTGCCCTTTTATTCAGATTGATTAATTTAAAAAATATATCATATGAACAAGTGTCATATGAAGTGAGTTATGGTTTTTGGACATGTGATATTGATAAGCCACGGTATTCGTCCATGGTATTGTAACAAAGACTATTTTATAGGTTAAAAATCACCATGGTAAAGTGGGGATAAATATCCATAGTTAAGTATATTGTTATATGTTTTCTAAAGGTGTATATGTTTAACTTATATATTAATTCCTTTTATAATAAATAATAGTAATAGTAATTTTAAATTAAGTTATAATTTAGTTAGTTTTTATGATTTTTTTTTTTAGTTTTAGCAATGTGAGATGTACTATGAAGTGTTTTAGTGCCTATTATCAATTGATGCTTATTGGAAATTACCAACCATTTAATTTTACCATGGAAGTCTTTAATTGTAAATAGGCTTTGTTACAATATCATGGTTTATTAATAAGACATGCCCCAAAAATCATAACTCATTTCATACAATACTTGTTCATATTACATAACCGTGATTGATCTCTAATATGTTTAGAAGTATTTGCTAATAAACATTTTGAATATGATTGTTAAAACTTTAATTTAATTATCAATAACTATTAGTTAAATGGTATGGATTTAAACTTCATTGAATATTTTTAGTAGTATTCACAAATCAAATGTTAAGATTTATCTCAAAAGTAGTTATGCCTACATATCATTTAAAGTAAATTGATTAATTAAAAAAATGTGATATGCACAAGTGCCATACAAAATGAGTTATTGTTTTTTGGGCATCTGGTATTGATAAACCATAGTATAAACTCATGCTATTGTAACAAAGACTATTTATATGTTAAAAATCTACAACAATATGCATTATTTTTTTATAATAATAATGTATCATTAAATAATTGTTTTGATGGTATATAATAAATTGATGTCTACCTACTTTTTCCAAATATTTAATTTAATATTAATACATTTATATATATATATATATTAATATATATATATATATATTATATATATTATAATATATATATTAAATATAATATTATAAAATACTTAATTAAACATCGATATTACCTAATAGATCTCTTTCTCTATATATGATTCCAATTTTAAATAAATAATTTTTATATTAATTTAAAAATTTGAAATAATTTTATATGAATTTAATAATTGAAATAATTTATTAATTTAAAAATAAAATGAACATTAATCAATTTCTTTCAATTTGTAATTTATTCATTTAAAAATTAATAATTAAAAAATAAAATTGTGAATAAAATTTTTAATATTAATAATTAAGTTAAATATTTTATATAGGAAAAAAAATAAAACATATATTTAAAAATATATTATAAATATCATTTTAATCTAAACAATAAAAATAATAAATAAATATATTTAATATCAACTATAAATATAAATATAAATATATTAAATAAAATTTTTTTTAATCTTAAACTATATATAATATATATAATAAATAAATAAAATACATGTGTGAGTTAACTCTTTTTGTCAGCTTAACTATTCCCTACAAGATCACAACCAAGAACCAAATCCGCTTAATTTGATAGACATTCTGCAATTCCGCGTTTTAACATTGGAATGTTACGGCAATGCACATTGGAAGTGGGGACCGCCCCTTTTCGAAACCGAAGAAATCTTTTATTTGAAATCGTCAGCACCCGCACCGACACCAATCGATGGATTAATAGATTCCTCAATTGAAGATGGAAATGAAATGGAACGGCTTTTGATGATGTTTACAGGTTTTTGTACTTTAGGGGAACACTTATTATCATTTAATTTATATTCAGATTTTTTTAAGTTGATTTTGCGTAAGAATTTTTTTTGAAATTTTGTTTTTTTTTTTTTTAAGTTTATTAAGATGGTTCACTTTTAGGTTGTTATTAAATTGATTAGGAATGAATTCATACGTTGTGCATTTTTTGATAAAATGTTATTTTGTTTTTAATTTTTTTGTTTTAAAAAGTGCAAGTTCATTTTTCTCAATCTTTATTTTTTTTAGAGACAGCTTATATACCAGTTTCACATTTTAGATAATGGGAGCTAATCCTCAGGTGAGCAATTAAAATTTTAGTTGTTTCTTTGATTGAGGAACTCAAATACACTTTATCATCATGTTTTCAAGTTGGATCAAATTCTTTAACATAATATTTTTTATTTGTGCCTACCTACCTACTTTGTTCACATGGCAGTCTTAAATTTTTCGAACACCCACCTTAGCGTGAAGGCAATGATGCAGATTTATGTCCAATTTTCCTAACCACTTTCAGTTTTGTTTCATCCATGTCTTTTTCTGGGGTTTCATCCATTACTTTTTCTGGCAATTTAGCTCTTCTTCAACAATCAATTTGGGTCACCCGGAACTTAGCAGATGAATGATTATTGATGCCTCAATTGGAAACATACCAATTTCAGCTAAAAAAATATCATATGGGACTGTTGATTTAGCTTTGAGGCTACTTGTGATTTGATGCTTTTGAATTCTTTCTATTTATAGCCATTTGTGGCTTGACATGTTGCTCCACCATATTTGACAACCACGAAAACAACTAGCATGACTAATAATCCAAAAAAAAATTCCTTAATCTTCCAATCTCATAATTCTATTTATCTATTTATCTACACCGATTAAAAATGAGGTAAAAAAAACTTTCCACTCTCCTTAGATGATCTTTATATACCCCTTAAGAATGAGGTAAAAAAACTTTCCACTCCCCTTAGCTTATCTTCGATTTACCTGTCTCGCAACTTTGATTATATTTGATTTAGCTTTCTCCCAATTAAAGCTATCATGAGAAGCAATTCCTAAATACCTACTCATGCTCCATTTCTTATCTAGGTTTTATTGATTACCTTTCTTCCTTTTCCCCGCATATTCACAGTAATATTCGTTCGATTATTCGAATATTCCAATGCGTTGCAGTAATTTACGCTGAAATTGTTTTATAGAGACAGCCCCGCGATAACCGTTTGTCACGCTGTACTTATTCTATATACAAAGCCCCGCGATACCCATCTGTCGCTAGAGCAGCAGCAAATACCAGGTTCCGCCATGGACTTCAACATGCTCATGAGATTGTCGATCACTAAAACTGTAGGTGCCCTATTCATAACATGCTTTTTCATGGGCGCCGTCGAGTTGGACGGAGTACAAGCTCGGGACTTCGATTTCTTCTACTTGGTTCAGCAGGTCCATTTCTCAGTTCAAAACAAAACTACTGAAAACCTAATCAAATTCCTTATTATCTCGAATTTAAAAAATTAAATATTATGATCTTTGGAGGTATTTTCCAATATATAATCAAATTAAAAATATTATTTAATATACCAAAATCACGTATCATACATCAAAAATTCATAAAATAAAATTTTAAAATAAAAACATACCAATATAAAAAAATAAATAAGCTAAAAAACCAACCCATTTTTTTTTAATGCCGACAACTCACAAAAATTCCTGACCCATGTGCTTCCATAAACAATTGCCATTTACCTTGATAGTCTAGGTTTCTTCAACCCTCACCCTTGCCCTCCAATAAACAATTGGCATTTACCTTGGTAGTATAAGTTTCTTCAACCCTCAGTAGTGAATAATCCTGCCTTGAGTAAGATGATTTATGCCATCTTCAAGGGATTTCAATGAAGAGTAGGGTTGTCAGCGATTAGTGGGAAGCCGCATTTGGGTTTCGTTGAAGGAATCAAATCCAATCCTTGAACAAAAGGGAATGTCTTGCATAAGAGTATCATAAAGTGTGTAACCTAAAGAAGAAACCAACAAAGTTAACCTGCGAAAGGAAAAGATAAATTATTTTAGGGTAATGTCTCACGAGACACCGTAATGTTTTTTAACAAAATTCCTTATGGATCACTTTTTAAGGGTGATTTTAATGAAAAAATTTCAAGGTTTGGTAATATTTACATTTTGTTGAGTGGGTTGGGTGCGTGCAATTTAAGGATTTTTTTTTGTTTTATTAGGGGTAATGTAAGAATACGAAAATAACAATTTATTAATTTAGAAGGATGATTGGAGGTATTTATTTAATGAATTTAAATGTGGGGTAGAAAAACGAAATACAGGAAAGAATTAGTTTTTTAATATTTAATTTATTTATTGAAGTTGTGTATGTTTATGTGTTAGATTTGAGTATTATAGGATTTGTTTATTTAATATATATAATAAAAAATATAAATATATATATTATATATATATTAATTATAAAATTATATATATATTTTTTGTTTATTTTAGTACTATATGGATTTTCTTAAATGTTTATGATAATGATAGAGATATGATATATGATGTTCAAATATTTTTTCAAATTTTCAAATTTTTTTGTTCTTTGTTTTGCTAGGTTATGTGAGTTCTAAGATAATTGGTGCACCTAACTTATAGCTTGAGTAACCATGACCCAAGGGCATCTAAACTATCAAAATCACCGATGGATTGTACTTGTGTTTGACCACACGAACCCTTAGCATGGATAGATTATTTCCCACAAAGTTTTGAACTAGTGACCTTTACACCACATAGTGCTTTAACAAAACACCCTTTCATCATTGGTCCATGCCCTATGGGTCAAATTCTATAATCTTATATATATATATATATATATATATATATATTATAAAAGTGATTATATCCTTGGATTAGAGAAGTCTTATACTAGTGCTAGTAGATTGGTCTAACATTAACATAAACATTTTTCTTTAAATGGTTAAGGTGAAAAAATTAATAGACAAAATAAAGTGATGGTCTCAACATTACACAAACATTTTTTAAAAAGGGTTAATGTGAAAAAATTTACAGAAAAATAAAAAGAGGTATTTGTCTTTCAGATTATTATATATATTGAAGAAAAATATATCGAAATAGAAAACAATAATTAAATTTTAGAATATTGTATATATTTGGAATCTACACAATTCACTCCATAAGTTTTTATAAAGAAATATTATTTTTTAGAATATTTTATATATTTGGAATCTACATAATTGAATGCATATGTTTTTATGGTTTCATCAATAGTTGTGATTCGTGTATCCTATAAAAAAATAATGTCAAAATAGATATATTTAAAGGTATTATGAAAAATGAAAGTTTCCATGTATTTGTATCCCAAACTCTCATGTTTATCATTCCAAACCTATATCCATGGAAGTAAATATAGAAAACACATATGCTAGAGTTGGAACTCTCACCCTAAGGCATTTGAAATGAAATTACACGGATGTGTTCTTAATAATGTGCACATGTTCCAAGAGTGTGTGCACATTCCTAATAATGTGTATGTGTTATTAGGAATGCGTACATGTTCCTTATAAGCTTTAACCATTTCTGGAAACATCCCAAAAATTTTGATCGAGCACTCCTACCATCAAACCCTATATGGAGGTAGCTAGTTATCCCCTCATTGACTCTCTTAATGCAAGCAATGTATACATATTATGTGTCAAAGTAACTATGAAAATAATATATCACATATCAAACCTCCGAACATATAATACCAATCAAAACCACATAATGACACTAACAGTTCCAACCATAGGCTAGTCCAATAAACAACATCTTGAACTCATGCATCTAGAGTCATGAACAACATATTGAACCCACATGAAATATTGAACCACAAACAAAACCTTGAACCCACATGCATAACCTCCCAAGTGTATATTTTACTTCTTAATGGGAATATTGGCACCATTAGGGTTTTGGAGAACTAGATTTTGGTATTAAAACTTGGACCATTGTCAATTTATGAAACTTCTAAATTAGGGTTGAAAAGTTGCTTGGAGGGCTTAAGAACCATGAATGAGTCCTCAAACCACCATAGACTATCTCTCTATGATATTTGTCTTTTGGGTTGCAATATGGACATGATGAGAATGTTTTGTGTGCCAAGCATGGGTCATAGAGTGTTAGACATGGTCAAGGGAGGAATATTTACCACTAGGACCTAAAGTACAATTTTAAGCATTCAATGCCATGAATGGTTGCTTTAACTACTGCATGTAATATATTGAGATCATGATTTCCCTCTTAGTTGGGATATGGGAACCATTATAAGGCCTGAAGATCTAGGTATGAGTCTCATTTCCTAGAACATGGTTGGAGGAGGAAACTCAACCATCAAGCCTTCCACCCTCTCTCTCTCTCTCTCTCTCTCTCTCTCTCTCTCTCTTTCTATCTATCTCTCCCTCTCTCTCTCTATCTCTCCCCCCATGTTGGGTATGTGTTATATTCTTTGTTTCATTTACCACATGTTGGCCCCATGAACTACGCACTATTATGGGAGCAATCGGGGGTTATGGAGAGTTTGCCATCCCCCCAAGCCTCAACCCCTTAAGTTCATTATGGGTTTTGGTGCGAAGTTAAAAAGACTTTTTTTTTTTGGTTGTTGTTCTATTTTTACCTATATTTTGTGTTTCTAGGCCAATATTTTTTAGGTCCATTATAATATAATTCTAGTTAGGGAATACTATTCAGGTTAATTGATTAGGGACTCTCTTGCAAACTTTGGTATGTATCCTTGTAGCATACTAATTAACTAGAAATCAATGACTCTATAAACACATTTACTTATAGTTTTTACTCTTCACAATAGCTCAGGAATATAGTGGTAAGGTTTTGGCTAGGTATCATTCATTGTTGCTCAACTTGGCGTTTGATCCACTCCCACAAGATGATGGCGAAATCCACGAAGAATATTTCATGGAACTCAAAACACAGGTATCTCCACAATCAAGCTTTTGGAGTAATATGTAGTTTCATGATTCTCCCTACTATGAACTCATATTGTTTCTAGTCAAAATATTGTTCAATCTCCTCTTGCGGTAGCCTCCACATCACCTTTTCTACCATAGACGTTCAGGTTTCAACAATGAAACCATTTGTTGGCACTCGCGAGGGAAATCACACAAGGGTCAATTTTTTTCCAATAAAACCTCCATGGATACTAGCATTTTCAACAATTGTAAGCATACGAGGTCTCAACTTAGGTATGCAATGGGTTTGCAGAACCGTGGAAGGTTAAGCAGGGAGACAAGGGAGTAGGAGATAGTTCTAGCTCATAATGACCCAACCTAGGCTATCATAGTTACTATATTTTGTAGAAAATCCTATTGTGCAAACATGCATTATCAGCTCTTACTACACTCGTTATAGTTTTTTTTTAATTATATCCAACAATGGTCGCACATAACACATAGTCTAGACATAAAACTCAATGTATGAGAGACCTCCATAAGACATGTGAAATATTAACTTTGTCACGAAAATATAATAGAAAGTATCGTTTAGCCATTGTAGATTTGTACTTGTAGATTCAACAACTTATGTGATATACTAAAACACAAGACAAGAATCTACTCTACACTTTAATGAAAACCCAAAATTGATTGATGAAAAAAATAAGCAGAAAAGGAAGAATATCAATCGCATATAACACAATATTTATTTTTGGAAATCAACTGCTAAAAACACCAACTATCTATATTGCATTAACCAAAATATCTAAGAAGAAAATACAATGCTTGTTCGTCTTGAAAAATTCTTGCACTAGTACAATCTATCTCTCTACCCCACAAGCCATCTTAGGCCAACACTTAGCCAAATATGCTACCTACCAAGCCCCTACTTCTTTGTGCTCACAAGAAATCCTTGGATGAATACAATATGCTCTACTCAACCTACACAAGTATTTTCTATCCTCTGCTTGACTGATTGCCTTTGGCCAATACTTAGCCAATTTCCTAGCCTTCTAAACTCCTACATTCTTTTGCAATTCCTAAGGGAATTATCCCATATTTAATTGGGAAATTCCTCATCCATAACTGTGCAATCCATCATAGGCCTTATACTGATGGCATGCACCATCTGTACACCTCGGAAAATTATAAAAATGATAGTACATCGTCTGTGAACTATAATATCAATTAGGTCTTCATCTGAACTGACATGCATGAGTTATTTATGAGTGAATCTTTAGTTAATTGGTGTGGCATTGAGGATGCACTGGTGTCCATCCTCGTTACTAGACCTCCTACTAGCTCCTCAACCAGTTAGAATTAGTTTAACTGACTATAACTCAGTTAGATTGAGGTAGTTAATTACAACTCAAAAGAACTCAACCTCATCCACTAAAATTTAGGGATCACTCTACATGGCTCTTGATAGACTTCCAACTTGAATTTACTAAGCCAACCAGGTCAGTTTAACTTATTTAACTATTTCAAGTTGCTATGAGAATAGAATTACAATTTAATTCAAGGACAAATTAAATTAGAATTTCTAGATGTTAATTTTAACATTTATTGTTGCTATTTCCAACACTTCCTCTCAACAAGAAACGAATTCAACTCTATCTCGATCTAGTACCTTTGGAATGTTCCACATGTAACGCTTGTCTCTAGTGTTGTTGCTACTACAACTTCTAAAATTAAAAAAATAATTCAACCTAAATCAATATGATGCATTTGTCGCTAGAGTCTATAACTGCTACTAGCTCCTACATTTGCTACTGAAAACTTTGTGCTTTTGTTGCCTCTGCATTGTGCCATCTGCACTGATGCTAGCTCTACTATGTGTTCCCCAGTATTTGGTTGCTCCTAGTATTTTCCTTTGTCAATCTAATATCTGACTGCATCAAACACCATTGATTCTTCCTGCTACTATGTACTATGGGCTCCCATAGAAAGGTAATGATCCATGAGACAAAACATCTCAATGGACCCTACCCAATTTTTGAAACTCTTGGACTAAGGTTTCATATCGCCCCACCTCACACCTGGGGGAATGGCTGCATGTGCTCCTTCTGTCCACTTGGCACGAAATATCCACCTACTTTAGGTCTCTACTTGAATGGATGTCTCCACTCAGTCTCCTCTCTGCTTCTCCAATTGTGGCTGCTCCACAACTTTCTGAGGCTTCTACCAAGGCTTCTTCTAGGGTTGCATTTTGATAGGTAATTCACTCTCCCTTTCAACCACCAAGTATATAACCTTTTCCTTTATCCTCAAGGATTTTCATGCATCTTTGACCTCGAGAACATACTGGTTCTTGACTCACACATCGATCTGTTTCACCTGTCTCATGGTGATGTGTCTAAGGAAAACATTTACCTGATTAAAAATCACATCGTAGCCACGGTCTTCCAATATCACGAGAGAAACCAAATTTTCTTTAGTACTGGAAAATAAATCACATCTGTGATTCTGAGAGGGGAGCCAAACTCCCTCTGAAGGGTAACTGTACTGATATTGGTCACACTATACCTCCCATCATCTCCAAACTCTATGTTCTTCTTGAGGTCTTTCTCCTCATTGTCACTAAAGAGATATATATTCCTCTTCATATCGAACGAGGCATCGTTGTGGAGATACCACATGATTCACATTACAGTGCTAGCCATGCATGAAATGAGAGTGAAATCAAGTTCATAATGTGAAGCTAGAGCTTCACCTGTTGCTACAACTGCAGGCTCCTTTTTTCTTTCTTTCATCTGTGGGCAATTCGTGGCAAAGTGTCCATACTCGTGACAATGAAAACACTTGACTTTTGACATGTCCTTCTTCCTGTTGCCCTCCTTGCCTTGGGACTTCCTTCCCTTGCATTTATTTTCTTTGTTGACTAATGCAAAGTACTCTTCCACTTCTTTGGAAGAGTTCCCATCCCTGGTGTTTGTGCAAAACTCTTCTTGTACCATTTTTGACCACAATGTTTCCCAATCTGGTAGCTTCTCCCTCCCATTAACAAAGTCCTGGTAACTGTTCCAACTCTTGGGAACTCCTAGAAGATTTAGCCTCACCATATCATCTTCAAAAAAAGCAATCCCGACACTTTCAAGCTCATCCCGACATTGGGTGAACTTGGTCAAGTACCTCAGAATTCAGTCACCCTTCTCCATCTTGATCTTTCTAAGCTTTTCCATCAGTTCCAACTTCCTGTGGTCACAACTATTTTGAAACAGGCTCGTCAATGCCTTCAACATCGAGCATGGAGTATCCTTGCCATGGAGACTCGAGACAATGTCGTCTCGAACTCCTTTGAGGAAAATTCTTCTCGCTTTTGCCATGCACTTTCTCCATTCAGCGATATCTTTAGCATCCAATGTTGGGGGCTTAGGAATACCATGATCTATGAATTCCTTGAGGCCATTGTCTTCCAGCATTACCTCCATCTTGTCCTTCCATGCTATGTAACTTGAGCTGCCCTCCAAGGCATATTCAAGTCACAACCCTTAGAAAGGGATATTACTGATCTAAAGTATGAAACTGAAGGTCACCCAGGTTTCTGCATTTGAAGTATAAAACCTAGTGGAGTCCCCATTTGTTGTAGCATTTTCTTCTCAAAGATGTACAGAAATAACCCACTTAATATTGTGCATGAAAAATAATCTCAATAATAAAAATGGCTACCAAACATTGTAGATATGCAACAACTGATAGAAACAAAACCTACCAAAGTCTAGATCTATGCCACAATCATAGTTAAACAACAAAAAGAAAGAGTAATAACTCCAATCATCCAATGGAAATGAGATATGTAAGGAATAATTTTATTATAACACCTGTGAAGGGAACAAATATATGTTACCATTCCCACTCTATGGGATGGGTTCTTGGCTATCCTCAAATGTCTTCAGCTTGTGTAGAGTCTCGCTCCTCTATAATGTGTAAACCCAACAAAAATATGGTGTGCGATAATGAAAATAATCAGAGTTACAATAGTGAGTGCAACAATGAAAACAATCAAAAGCAAATAATGAATGGAAAACCCTTCTATTTGTAACAAAATATTGAGTTGTCCTCGAATAATGAGCAATAATAAAATATTATTTATCTCATTCTTGGAATAACCATCTGGAATGTTTTATTATATTTGTTTAGGAGGGAAAAGGTATTTAAACTTTCATTTAGAAATAATAAATAAATAAATGATTTATTTATCATCTCAAGGAATTAGTTAAGGAATAATAAATAAATAAGGATTTATTTAATTATTCCTAAGGGATTTAGTTAAATTTGGCAAATAATAATAATTAATTAGTGACTAATTAATTATTCTTAGAGAAAAATAAGATAATTAATGATTCATCAGTTTATTTTTCGTGATTGGATCAAATATGACAAGGAATAATAATTGAACAATGGTTTAATTAATTATTCCTAGAAGACAATCAAATAAATAGCGACTTATTTAATTATTCTTCATCAGTTTAACTATAAATTACTTAACAAAGGTGGTTTATTAAGTAATTTCTCAAACTAAAAGCAATTTTACTATGGTAAAATTGGCTTTACATGGTGTACTTCGATCCATCTAGTAAAGTAGGCTAGATGATCAATTTTTTGGTGATAACAACTTGTCTTCACTTTCCTAATTGATATTTTTGGGCTCAATTGGTGACAACAATGCAAGAGTAGTACATATTTAATTTCTAAGGAATCTTCTTCTAGCTCGAACATCGAGCCTATAATCATTGATAATCTGACTTCCTGGATTTTTTTTTTCCTGCACATACCTGGAAAGAGTTTTAGGCCTCTGTGTTGTATATATTTCTTCATCTTTGTCTTTTTCTTCTGCTTCTTCCTAGTCTCAAAATATGGAGACCTAACTTTCTCCTTCTTCTGAGTTCTCAACTTCTTGTGATGGCTCTGATCATGGCAAGTATTTCATCCACGACAATATCAATGCAATATTCAACACTTTTAGTCCACTTGTTGAAGCACTTGTGAGTTTTACGTTTGACAAAGTACCCAAGAAATATACCCTCATCATATCGAGAATCAAACTTTCCAGTATTTTTATCATTTCTTTTGATATAGTATTTGTTTCCAAACACCTTGAAATGCTTTATTGATGTTGGTGTTCTTTTCCATAACTCATACAGAGTCTTATCATTGTTAGGCCTAAGTCACTTCTTGTTTTCTAAGTAGATAGTTACTTGTGTTGCATCTCCCCATAAAGTGTGTGGAACCTCCTCTTCATCCATGATAGCTTTAGCCATTTCTTAAATTGTTTTATTCTTTCTCTCAATTATTCCAATATGTTGTGTTGTGTTGTTTTGGCCATTGAGTGTTGCCTCGTTATGCCATTTTCTTCACAATACCCTTCAAACTCTCTTAAAGATAATTTTCCACCTCTCTCTAATACTAAGGATTTTATCTTTATATATTTCTCATTCTCAACCATAGCTTTAAATATCTTGAAGTTTTTCAGAGCTTCTGATTTTTTTTCAACAACATCACCCAAATGGCTTTGGTAAAATCATCAATAACTAGAATAAAGTACCTTTCTCCTTTTGGACTTTGTGTCCTTGTTTGGATACACATATTGGTGTGAATATGCTCCAAAGGTTGAGAGGTTGATAACTCCTTTGTCTTGAGTTGAGTCCTAAACTGAGTCATTGTTTGTTTGCCAAATTGACAAGATTTCTTGATTGAGTTATCAAGCCTTGAAAATATTAGAAATTCTATTGTTGCTTCTATCTTGTTGATTTTTATCAACTCATAAAAATTTATATGACCAAGCCTTATATGCCAAGCCTTATATGTACACATTATTGTGAGTCCTGACTGCCTTTCCCATTAGTTTTACATTTTCTTCTCTTCATATATCATAGTTTTTCGATTGAAATGTCACATGGTAGCCATTACCAAACATTTGACTCACACTGACAAAATTGTGCTTGAGTCATTCTGCATACAACACATTTAAAGCCTTGTTTTTTCATCAAGACAAACTATTCCATTTCCCTTTATCTTTGTTGGAGAATTATTTCCAAAGGTGACATTGTTCCCTTTGTTCTTTTATTTTAGAGATAATAATTCAATCTTGTCCCTGGTCATATGATTAGAACAACCACTATCCACATACCATCTATTTTCCTAGTCATGCACAGACAGAGAAAGTCTACACTTCATGCTTTTATCAATATTCAGCTTCCAACTCTTCCTTTCCTTAAAGAAATTTGGTTGCTAAGCGTATTTTGGTTTAGAAAGGTACTCAAACCTACTTCAGAAATCACTTGCATTGTGTCCAATGTTATTACACTTGAAGCATTCAATTTTATTCATCAGAGGAGAGAAAGGATTTTTATTCCTAGGGAATGAGTTTTGATTTCTAGAATTATGATAATTTCTATATTAGTAATTTTCATCACATTCAACTGTCACACTTATAAAATTAACATCTTGATGTCCAAAGACATGACACTTATAACAATTACAGTACAACAATTTTGGGTACATGTTATTTGAGAATTGAGGATATCGAGCTGGTTGTGAGTACCTTTGTCATTTTTCATATTGATTTCCATCTTTGTGGTGTGAGTTATTTCTGAAGTTTTCATTCTTGTTCCAAATATGAGTGCTCCTTTGGCTTGATTTGTTTTTGTCTTCATTAATTATTCCTTGAAGCACTTTTGTATAATTCTAGGGGTCTTCAAATCCTGTGGACCCAAAACTTGTCTTTCTTGTAGAATGATTTTGTGATTTAGAGTAACCAAAACCTGTCTTGTTCTATGGAGACCTTTAAATACTCAAAATATGGTTTAAATTTTCTATCCCTTCAACAATTTTTTTTTCTATATCCTTGACGTCCATAATATGTTCTTAAGGAGACAAGTTATGCTTCTAGACTGTGACAATTCTCTTCCCATTCGAGAATCAAGTCATTATGAACTTCTTCAGTCCATTTTTCTTCCTCTAACTTGAATTTTAGAAACATCTCTTATTTACATGTTTCTAAAATCATCTCCTCCTTTTTCTTGCTCAAAACTTGTTTCAAGAATCTATTCTCCTCCTCTAGCTTTTCACATGTTTTTTCTTTTTTCTTTTAATAGGAGTGCTACATTTTCTTTACCTTTAATGACTTCTTAGAGTTTTTCTCTTTGATAAACAAAATACTAATTGTTAGAATTATACGTACCTTCTTCAACTCACAAAAACTTATCTTTCAGTTCTCCAATTCATTAAGAGAATCGATGAGTTCTCCTTCTAGATCCACTACTCCTTCTTCTTCTTCCTTAGAGTCTGAGGAATTCTTGTTTCTAGAGTCAACTCCAAGTTACATAATCAAATATTCATTGGAGTCATCTTTTGAAGAACCCTCACTACCATATTATGATGTAGAGTTGTCCTCTTTGGAGTAGAGCCCCTTCTTCTTTTGATGTTTCCAAGCTTTGTATTTGGGGCTTTGATATTTGTCCTTTTGAGAATTTTCTTTATAGGGAAACTTGGAAGATAAATTTCCAACTCTTCCACAATCAAAGAATTTGAAGGGAAATTTTCCTTTATACTTCCCTGAACCATGTTTTCGCTTTCTAGAAAAGTGAGCCAACCCATGATCAGATTCATAGCTGTAACATTCTCAATGATAGTTTTTATCCTTAGCCTTCTTAGAAACCTTAAATTTTGTTGCTGAGTCTCCAAAATGTCATTCATTTCGCCCTCTTCTCTTTCAATTTCCTTCAATATTTACCATATTTTGTAGCTCCATCATCGTACACTAAGAACATCTTCATGATTAAATATGGGTTTAGACATATTATTTTCTAATACATTCATTTTGGTTTTTTGAGTGAATTTATGGTTAAATATTAGAAAAATAATATGTATTCATTTAAGTATAAAATTTGGATAAGTTTTTTGACGTGTATAGACCTATTTGAAGATTCCAACACAGTCATACTTGGCCTCTAAGTCTCAAATTTGAATTTTCTCTTCAAAATATTGAATATTTGAGGAATATTTGGGATCACTAATCAAGCATATTTCATGGAGAATATCATGGAGGTTTTCATAAGTGTCTCATATCAAAGCGAGGAGATATTTGTGAGAGGATATGAAGATATTTTACTTGCTAGATGTTAACCCATGGTTATAAAAGCACGAGATATTTGTGAATCTAGGAGAGATAAGTGGATCTATGATATATTTGAGGGTATACATTTATGAATTAGTTATCTTGGGTTTTGTATAAATAGGAGTGCCTTCTCCTCTCAAAGGTGTTAGGTTTGGGAATGTTAAATCTATGCTTATGCTTGAGGTGTTAAGAATTCTAACGATTGGTTATGCTTATCCTCCATGCTATGAATTTTACTGACATTATGAATACAATTCTTTGAGTATGGTTAAGATTTCATGATGAAATATGGTGTTTGATTAAATGGATTCTTGAAATTTCCACCTCTCATGCTCTTTATGATGGGCACCTGATGAGAATGGGTGTATTTTAATGTTTCAATTTTGCAGGATAGATTAGTTTCTTTTATGCTCATTTTTTGCAATGCCTATTTAAGTATTTTGATTAGATGCATTGTTTACATTCTTTTATTATCATTCCATTTATGTTCTTTTGCAGATCAAGCGCTTGAGTAAAACTAAAATGATTTACTTTATTTATTTGATTTCATAGATTAATTACTTTTCCAATTCATGTTAAAGATTCATTAATTATCAATTTGTTTATTTTTAGATTCATAGACAATCATGAATGATTCTAATTTGCCAATGAACACATCAATAGCTTCAATTGATATCTCATTGCTTTTAGAATAGGTTGCCTTTACATTTCATAACTTAAGAATTCAGTGCTTTCATAGTAAAGGATTTGCTGCTTTCTATATTAAATTTACTTGCCAGTCTTTACTTTCAATTCATCAAAATAGATTTACCCAAATGTTGAATTCTACCTTCAGTGTTGTCATTTCATCAAAAGCTCAACTTTTGTAGTTTTGGGTTTTTAATAAAGTTTGTTGCCGGAAGTTTGCACTTGTTAATACAAGATGATAGTGCCAAATAAACAACCCATATATCGAAAAATGAAAGATGGCACCTCGGAAGAAGGTTTGCAATTTGAGGTTCTTCTGAATTTTCATGGTCCAAACCCACTAAGATTGTTTGAATGACTTAACAAATCATTTACTGAAGGGTTGGAATTATTAGCCGCACATAGGTAATTTTAGAAATTCCAAATACTTGGTTTTTCTTATCCTTTTTGGAAATGCCAAATAATTTAACTAAGACCAGCATAGGGAGAGATATTGTAATTTGTCTACTATGTAGCCGAGGAAATAAATGAAATATGGCAAGAATTGAGCGAAGTCTCTTTAATAGAATTCACTATTCTAATTCCTAATTAGTATTTTGGGGCCTCACCTTGGAACAATTATACACGGGGAATTTGAAGTTGGCCAACTTTAGAATCCTTCAAATGTATCTCATCTTAGGGCTACGGTATATGGATAATCACAAGGGAATTTACCTTAGGCCAGAAGATTTGACAATGCAAGGCATTATAAGTCAAAGTCTCAAGATATCAGTTTTATCTTTCGTTATCAATGGAGGAGTGGCATAAAAGACTGCATAACAACATTAGTCAATATGAGTTAGCCCATTTGCCAAGCCCTTATTCAGATGTCAAGGGTGACTTCGTAAGATTTGTTCAAAGCCCCATTTTATGAGTGATAAAAAAATAGTCTTATCTCTGATTTGGCAACCTATTATGGCGTAAATCTATAATCTTCCATTACAATTTTATAAAGGTAGATCTCAAAGTCACCCGATTAGTGTTTTGTCCCATGAATAGCTAAGTTTTTGCAATTTATGTTAGAACATTCTTGGTTACCAAAGAAGCAATTGGAAAAAATGCCATTTTGCATTAGGCCATCATTGAAGCACTTCTTGAATCTGTAGGAAATAAGCTCATCCATTATGTATGTTCAATAAATTCAATTCCAGACTTTCTTGACCTGATGATGTTATAGATATAGTTATTCCCATTACCAATAATAAATTAGTTTTAGTAATCAAGGAATCAACCAAAAAACGTGTTCTTAATAATGCTGATGAAGTCTACCATGTATCTTTTGTTGGCAATTTGCATGTGACAAAAACACATCATTGTGGATGTAATGCCAGACTATTCCGCTACTTGCAATGCCATGCCATGGATACAACTCATATAGATGAAGAGTTATTGAATAGTGGCAACTTGATGAAGTCATGAAGTGAGCAAAACATAATTATAGAAAATCTATGTGATAGGTGCATGCCAACATTTCCATATATGTCCTTTTCCAATTTTGTCTCGCTATTCAACAAATTTAATTTCTAAGTCTTTACTTGCTTGATTCATTCTCTTCTCCATTATTTTGTGGCTATCTCTATCTCTATGAGGGCATTTGATCGCCCCAACAACTTTCTAGATTTTGATAACACAATGATGTCCCACATACAACCCTCTGCATTAGCAAATCCTTTTGATTTCCCCCCACATCTTGTCCTCTAATTCCTCATGCCTCTTCCGTCCACATCCTTGTTTCCTGTGGCGCTACCTTTGCATCACTTTACATTCATTTATACTTCTATCAATGTGTCTTTACACCCCTTAGTACAAAGACAGTAAAAAGCCATAACTCCAGATGGATTCAGACCCATAGATTTATGTAATGTGGTGTGTAAAATTATTTCCAAGGTGATCACCAATAGAATCAAGCCCCTTTTACCAGTTCTCATCTCAGAGGAGCAAACGAGCTATGTGGAAGGAAGAAAAATCCTCAATAATATCATCCAAGCTCATGAGGTGGTACACTCTCTCAAAAGCAACAAACAAGTTGGCATGATCATTCAACTAGACCTAGCAAAAGCTTACGACAAGCTAAGTTGGTCTCATATAAGGGCAGTTCTAAGAGCCTTTAGTTTCGACCAAAACTAGATAAGATGGGTTATGGCACTAGTTACACGACTAGTTTCTCCATCCTACTTAACGACACTTATTCAAGACTATTCACACCCTCCAGAGATCGTAGACAAGGGGATCCACTCTCACCCTTCCTCTTTGTTCTCATGATGGAAGGGCTAGGCAGAGTGATTAAAATGGAAAATGTTGAAGGAGGAATCCAAGGCATCAAACTTACCTTGGATGGAGCAGCTAACACTCATCAACAATTTGTGGATGACACAATGTTGTAGGACATACCCACAGTCAGGGAAGCCAGAACGATCAAACATATTTTGAATGACTTTTCTATGGCTACTGGCATAGAGGTAAGCCTCAACAAATCAAAAGTTTTTTTCTTTAACATTGACATTGCCATTCAAAGAAATATCACCAAAATTCTTGGGTTTCAAAGGGACCAGCTACCTTCCAAGTATCTGGGAATACGTCTCACAAATAAACCTCTCAACAAGGAAGTGTGGGAGCCAATTATAATAAACTTTAGGACAAGATCAGAAAATGGACATGCAAGTATTTAAATTTGGCGGGACGCCTTGTGCTCACACAAACTGTCCTGCACACCATTCGCATGTTCATGTTCTCAACTCTTCCTACTCATAAAGGAATTAAGCAACAAAATAATAGCATACAAAAGGACATTCTATGGGGCAGAGGACAAGAGAAAAAGAGTTGGGCTTTAGTTGCATGGGACAAGATTTGCAAACCCAAGAGCCATGGTGGCTTGGGGCTTCATGATCCTGAAACCATCAGTAGAGTTTCGGGAGCTAAACTCTGGTGGAGGTGGATCAAGGAATCGGTAACTCCCTATGCTAAGCTTTGGAAACAAAAATATGCCAAGCATTGGCAGGAGAAGGATCACATTAGAATGTCAGGGTATATTAAGCGCTCCCACATTTGGAACCTTGCCTAGGAAAATAAAAGTATTGTTCAGTAACATAGTTTCTGGTAAATTCGAGCTGGGAACCTAGCTCGATTTTGGGAGGACAACTGGAAACAGGAACCCAACTTGTATAAGGATGCATTAGCAGCTCTCAAGAATGACACATACAAAAAAGGTCTACTTATGGTAAAAGACTTCTGAGACCAGGATAGGAACAATGGAAAATGGAGAATTTGGAAGGATCTAGGCCATAGTGAAGAGAGTCCTCTGAAGGCCCAGGGAGACTTTCTTACCCAGGATCTAGAACATAGGAGGATTTTGGTATCCTCCTTGTCTGACCAACTAAGATGGGGAAGGAACACCAAAGGAAAGTTTAACCTCAAAGAAGCTAAACAGGTAGTAACAGGATTTAACTATCTAAGCCCTGATCAAGTTTGGAAGAATCTTTGGCAGAGGCCCCACTGGATGAAAATAAAGTTATTTATTTGGCTAGTTCATAAAAGGAAAATCTTAACTTGGGAGAATCTCTTGATCGAAGGCTTCACTAGACCATCCAATTGCTACCTTCATGGCTCACAAGGGGAGACGATGGATCACCTTCTCAACCTCTGCCCTTTCACCTCCACTGTGTGGGAATGGGTAGCCTCAATCTTTAGGTGCACTGATAGGGATAGACTTAGCATCTCCAACACTTTGAAGAATTGGAGGAAAAACTTCTCAAGGAATGAAATCATTAATAAAGCTCGGACTCTGGTTCTAGGCTTTGTCATCTGGAATGTTTGGAAAGAGCACAATAGTCGAATCTTCAAGAACAAAGCAAGCAAGCCCCAATACATAATTGGCCAAATTTTAAGGTAGCTCAAAAACAAAGTTAGTAGCTTGTTGACGACACTTCCTAAGGACCCTCCTCTGCCCCAAGATGCGAGTATTCTACTACATTTGGCTCTCTAGTCTATAAGCCCACAGGGCATAATCAAGGGTGTGAGCCAAGGAAATGCAGATATAAATATTTGGAAGCCTCCTCCACATGGTTTCTTAAAGGTTAATATAGACAGAGATTCTAAGGGCAACCCAGGGTTAGCTAGTTTTTGGGGTGTTATAAGAGATGAACAGGGTCAAATAAAAAAGATCTTTCATAGCCACTTAGGGAAGGCCACTAATAACATGGTGGAACTCATGGCCTTAGAGTAATGTTTGGAAATCTTGGTGGATTCAAATTCACATAATGTACATCACCAGATAAAGTGTCGAAACACTGGAGGCTATCACAGGTCTTTCACCGTATCTACACCCACCTGCAAACCTTAAAAACTGTAAGCTTTGTCCATGTGAAAAGAAGAGCTAACATGCTAGCTGATCATTTGGCGAATGAAGGAGTGACTAATAAGGAAAGAGACACTCGGCATATTCGGGAGTTGTTACCCCCAGGTAAACTGTTAGAGGATTGTCTCTGTCAGGTTGCCAAAGATAGGGAGCAATGGATTAATAGGATGGATCGAAGAGGATTAGGAGACAGGCGGGAGGATAGGGAACCCTAAACTATTTTCCTATTCTTTGGCAGAAGTTTGAAGATTGTGTTGGCATTAGTATTCCATTGGATTTGAGTGGAAGGTTGAGATCAGTGGAGGATGACCAAGGAGGCAGTGGCGTGAGGACGGATTCTGGAAGTGTTGTAGGTTTAATTGACCATTGATCACTATATGCATTGATGGCAACTCATTGATTAATGAAATATTGTTATCTATGAGTGTCTATGTGTTAAATGGAGTAGGGTAGAGAAACTGGGGTTTTAGCACAAATCCAGTGATCAACAGAAGATCAACAGCATAGGGAGGAAGGAACAAGAACCATTCGATGGGATAGATCAATAGTTTTCACTTGGTGGAAGAGCGCGCAAATAAATTCATGTCGAAATGGTTTCTCAAACCACAATTGGTATTTTAGGCGGGGTTTAAATGGTAACCGGTTTTTTTATAATGGCCTCCGGTTCCACTCTTCAAGAGACACGTAGCAGTGAGGAGGAGAGAGGAAACCACTTTTCAGGCAGTTAATCATCGTGCTGCTTGTCCACTCAAAATCAGCATGGATCATTGGATCCACGAAGGGTAGATCAACGGTGGAGGTTCGGTCGTGCAAGTGGTTGTTCGGCAATTGGAGGAAGGAGGTGGAGTTGGAATTGCGATTTGTTGATATGCGATTTAGCGATTCGACATTAGCCATTGGATCATTGAATGCGATGGACGATAGTTTTTTATGGTCGCGAATGTATTATTTTTGAAGTCAAACCCTATGGGTTGCAGGTTGAGTTTTGTGTATTTCCTGTGTAATCCTTATTTTTTGATAGAGTGAATGGTTCTGAAGTTTAGAGGTTTAAAGCCAATAACGCTTCTGATAGGTTATGTGGACCATTTTTTGGTAAACGAAAGGACTTTGGTTTACCCTGTAACATATGCAATGTATTTGTTCAGTTAATAGAAAGCTCCATTCTTACTTGACCAAAAAGAAAAAGAAAATATCAATGTTTTCTAATCAATAGATGAACATTATACATCAAATCGATTTACAATTAAGTTGCAACCTTAAAATTAAAATATTATATATTATATTTCATTTTGTACATTAAATAATTTTTTTATTTTTTATTTTTTTTAATGAATAAAGCATCTTTTCACACTATAGTTCACAAAAATACTATAAATAGAAATATTTATCTTACTAACTAAACTGTTTTTTTCAAAAACAATTATACTCTTAACTCAAATTTACAAAGTTATTTACTTTTTTACTCCAAAAATGGTGAATCATCCCCATGGTTGACATCATCATCTTGAATCCTATTGGTTCTTATAAAGTTCATTTGGATTGTACAATTTTGTTTTGAGACCCATTTTAGATCTCAAAATTTCTCTAATAAGCACATTATCCACAAATAATTTATGCAAGATGGAAACCAACTCTGTAACATTAACATCCCTGATCAAATTCTTGGACTTAGCATCCACCATCACTCAACTAAGCCTTTCAACTACTATCAATAATAAGTAAGATGAAAGATGACACCCTTCAAGGCCTTGAAAACTAAAAAGGGACCTAGTTGATCAACACAACAATAAAAGACAATTGAATGCATCCCTTAATCCAATTTATAATGCTGATATTCATTCCCAAGTGAATCAAGATAAGCCAAAGAAAAGTCTAATTGGCTCTATTGTAATCCTTCAGCAAATAAAATTTTATGACAATTGACAAGCTCTTATATAATTTATTGAAATGGAGTATTTCCTATGCCAAAGCCACTAATTTGATAATTTGTTGATTGGTGAGGAAACTAAATTATTCCTTGTACATAAACTCCCTAAATTTAGGCTTGAGCCTAACAACCAAATTTTGGCCAAGAACTTATACATTATATTGCAACAAAAATTAGCAATAACCTTCAAACTACTTCACTTCGTGCTTCTTGGAAATAAGAACCAGATGCATTAATTTGAAGAAATTTAGCATATTCTTTCACACCTGAGTTCCTCACACTAACTTAAGAAGATCATCCTTAATGTGGTCATGACATAAAACTTGATTGACAACCCATTTCGTCCCAAACATTTAGCCTATTTGGGAGAGAAAAGTGTATTTTTTACCTCCTCTTCCAAAACCTCCTTAAAACAACTTTCATTAACTTCTTCTGAGAGTAAGTGATGAATGATTATTTGGACTTATCAAAAGATATTGAAAATAACACCTACTCGGCTCTTGAAATAGATCATAGAAATGACATAAGCTTTCTTCAACTTTCTCCTTAAAAGACCTTACCATCTTTCCATTGAGATCATCAATTTTTATAATTGTTGAAGGAAGAGTATATTGTAGTCAGATTGAGTCAAAATGCTTTGACTCTTAATTAATTTGCAAATTTTTAAAACTTATTTACAATGTTTTTAAAAATGTTGGCAAAATTAAATATTAAATTTATTTTTTAGAAATTGAAAATTAATTATTTTAATTTTTAAAAATTTTTAATTTCTTAATTTTTTTGATTGGTGTATGACTAATTTTATGTGGTTATCAATTTATAAAAATTAACATTTGTTTAAAAAGATAAAAAATAAAAAATAAAAACTGTCCTCATATATGTGTGTGTGTGTGCGGATTTTTCCCTAATTAATATTTTATTTCTATTCATTATCATACTTATTTTTAACTATAAATATGTATTAGCCTAAGATCATTCGCTTTTGTCCTATTCATTCCTGGTGTTACTTCTAATAACAATATTTTTTTCTAATAACAATGACTATGTGTCCTCATAAATTAATTATCCAAAAAAAAATATGTGTATTTTTCTATAATTAATATTTCTCCATTCATTATCGTACTTATTTTTAACAATAAATATTTATTAATCTATAATCATTCCTTGCTGGTTTTTATTAATTGTTGTATTCTTTGTAATAACAATGTTTTTCACCTTTTTCCATTAGTATATTTTTTTATTAATCATAATAATTTTTTGATAGTTTAATTATTTGATTGTTGCCTACCTTTTTTTCATAAAACTATTGTATCATATACCAATAGATTATTAGCAAGTTGATCCCCTCCACCAAGGTTGTGTTGCTTACATCATGCACTTAATATAATTAAGTTATATGATTACATTCACCCCATAAGGGTTCTCTATTCTTTGTATAAGAGACATGTACTAAGCAATGACACTACATATTACACTTGTTTAGGTTGAATTCAAATGTTTTCAATACTTGGCATAAATTTAACTTTATTATGTAAATATACTCTTTAAAATAATACCGCCCTTTTTCCATATATATAGATAATTAAAATAATACTTAAAAAATTAATAAAAATTATTAATTAAATACTTAACCAAATTTTTAAAATAAGTAATTATTATTTTTTGGTGTGGTTGAACTATTTATATATTTTTGAATTTTGTGGTTGAGCATATAACTAAAACAATTTTTTTGGGAGAAAATCATTATATTTATTGTTTAAAATATTGTTTTCGATTATATATATATTTATTGAACATCATCGATTCACATAGTTAGATGTGATTGTCGAGAGTTGATACCTTTCAATTTTCACTCAGGAAATTTTTTATTATCATAATTCTAAATTATAAATCTAACAGAATATATCAAAAAAATTAAAAGATATAATATATAGTAACATCGCAAAACATTTTGTAATAAAAATGAAAATCAATTCATAACTCCAAATCCAAATCAAAATTTTAAGGTTACATCACTGAAAACTAAATTAATAATTTTAAATATGGTAAACTTTCCACTACTTTAAAGCATGAATCATGAATATATGAGGGTGAAAAAGAAAACAAAATGTCGACTAATTCCTTGAGCGCTGGAATGAACTGAAATCAAGGCAGTTGTCTATAACGCGACTTTTTGAAAGTTTTTTTGGTGAGTTTTTTCAGTCAAAATCCGGCAACTATTTATTCGAATCACAAGTTTGATAGCTAGTTTCTGCACAATCAAAGCGTCCCAGGGGTTTTTCAGGGTGCTGAATCCAAATATGCAGTTAAAAACCCATTTTAACTGCAACAAATCAAGATTTAACCTCAATTTCTTCCGCCGGATTCCGTCACCGGAATCTCCAAAACGTCGCATTATAGACAACTCCGAAATCAAGTGGCCTAATTCCGCAACTACATGGTTCAGTTCCTTAGTTAGCGGAACTAAATTCGTTGGGATCTAAATTCCCTACTCCACGGCTTAGTTGAATTTCTTCATTAATCAAACGCAGGTCGCCAGAGAGAAAAGAAATTTGATGGAATGACATGGACCTATACTCTCCCATCCCGCTGTGACGATCAAGAACAACTACACCATTAATGTTAGCACGCGCAATCATATGTCCAAGTCACTTCGAATTTTAGTTTACCAAAATATATTGAAAATAAACATCATTGCTTTGCATTTTGATGGTATAATATCTTATTATATGATTTTGGATCGGATCGGGTTTAAAGAAGTAGGTGTTGTAATGGTTTGCTATATTGTAATTTTATTTATTTAAATTGTAGTTTTAAATTTTTAAATGGTATTTAGTTTAAAAAAATAGTAAAATAATATTTGTACTAAGGGGTGTAAAGAAACGTTGATAGAAGTATAGATGAATGTAAAGTGATGTAAAGGTAGCGCCACAGGAAACAAGGATGTGGACGGAAAAGGCATGAGGAATTAGAGGACGAGGTGTGGGGGCAAATCAAAAGGATTTGCTACTGCAGAGGGTTGCATGTGGGACATCATTGTGTTATCAAAATCTGGCGAGTTGTCGGGGCGATCAGATGCCCTCATAGAGATAGAGATAGCCACAAAATAATGGAGAAGAGAATGAATCAAGCAAGTAAATACTTAGAAATTAAATTTGTTGAATAGTGAGACGAAAGTGGAAAAAGACATATGGAAATGTTGGCATGCACCTATCACATAGATTTTCTATAATTATGTTTTGTTCAATTCATGACTTCACCAAGTTGCCACTCTTCACTAACTCTTTATCTATATGAGTTGTATCCATGGCATGGCATCGCAAGTAGCGGAATAGTTTGGCATTACATCCACAATGATGTGTTTTTGGACATCCAAATTGCCAACAAAAGATACATGGTAGACTTAATCATCATGATTAAGAACAAATTTTTTGGTTGATTCCTTGATTACCAAAACCAATTTATTATTGGTAATGGGAGTAACTATATCTATAACATCATTAGGTCAAGAGAATCTAGAATTTAATTTCTTGAACATACACAAGAGATGAGCTTATTTCCTACAGATTCAAGAAGTGCTTCAATGATGACCTAATGCAAAATGGAATTTGTTCCAATTGATTCTTTGGTAACCAAGAATGTTCTAAAATAAATTGCAAAAATTTAACTATTCATGGGACAAAACTCTACTCGAGTGACTTTGAGATCTACCTTTATAAAATTGAAATGGAAGATTATAGATTTATGCCATAATAGGTTGCCAAATCACAGATAAGACTATTTTTTTTATCACTCTTGAAATGGGGCTTTGAACAAATCTCATGAAGTCACCCTTGACATCTGAATAAGGGCTTGGAAAATGGGCTAACTCATATTGACTACTGTTTTTATGTAGTCTTTTATGCCACTCCATTGATAACAAAAGATAAACCGATATCTTGAGACTTTGAAATATAATGCTTTGCATTGTGAGATCTTCTGGCCTAAGGTAAATTCCCTTGTGATTATCCATATATTGTAGCCCTAATACAAGAGACATTTGAAGGATTCTAAAGTTGGCCAGCTTCAAATTCCCCGTGTATAATTGTTCCAAGGCGAGGTTCCAAAATACTAATTAGGAATTAGAATAGTGAATTCTATTAAAGAGACTTGGCTCAATTCTTGCCATATTTCATTTATTTCCTCGGCTACATAGTATACAACTTACAATATTTCTCCCTATGTTGTCTTTGTTAAATTATTTGGCATTTCCAAAAAGGATAAAAGAACCCAAGTATATGGAATTTCTAAAAATACCTATGTACAGCTAATAATTCCAACCCTTCAATAAATGATTTGTTAAGTCATTCAACCAATCTTAGTGGGTTTGGACCATGAAAATTCACAAGAAACTCAAATTGCAAGCCTTCTTCCGAGGTGCCATCTTTCATTTTTCCATATATGGTTTGTTTATTTGGCATTGTCAACTTGTATTAACAAGTGCAGACTTCTCGCAACAAACTTTGTTAAAAACCCAAAACTACAAAAGTTGAGCTTTTGATGAAATGACAACACTGAAGGTAGAATTCAACATTTGGCTATTTTTTATCATGAGCTCAATCCCAGGGTTTTTCTGTCAAACAATGTTCTACAAAATAACCTCACAAATCTCACAAATAATTGCCCATCAAAAGTGTTGTTTCTCATGTTGGTGCCATAACATCAATATGGTAGGCTTCTGCATACTCATCCAAGTATCTCTTGTATTTGTTACTGGGTGCTAGTTGGTTTACTGTGCTACTTGGAGCTTGTTTAACAGCTAGCAATAATGACTATAAAACCTTAGCAACATCAGACATGGTGTGTCAATTTAATGGCCATCTTCTATGTTGTGCGATCTTCACACATATCTCACATAGCTCTTAGGGCATTACATTTCTTTTTTGGTTGCATCTCTACATATAGTGGTAGGTATATATCTGCGAATATCCCTGTACCCTTTGGACCATAACCTGTGTTAGAATTGTCCATAGCAAACCATGTACGATGATAGAGACAAGAGAATATCGACATTTTTTAACATCTAAATACAGGGCTAGGTTAACCTGTACAGAATGTAGCCCAGTAAATGGGGAGGTGGCATAATCGGTAGATTATTGGAACCTCAAGTTCGTTAGATAAAGAGTGGAAGAATGTGAACATTGGAACTTGCAAGATGCCACTGCACTATGTATGTTTAACTTAGTATCCAAGAATGGGTGTCACATCATTCTCTGTCACTGTTAACGAGAAAACTAGTGTCCATTCAAAGCTGCTAGTCCCACTAAGACGGGTAGCTATCTTAGAAGCAAACAAAGTAAAGTTACTTTCATTCTTGTTTATGGGAAGTAGATGAGAGAGAAGAAGAGAGTACCAACCTCAGTCTTTCGCTTGGCTCCTTTCTTGTTTCCTCTCTCCTTTGACAGATCTTTGTTGCTCCTTCCTCACTTGTCCCGCTTCAAAGAACACCTCTAGAGTCAAAGCAACATAATACCATCAAAGCATAGAGATATACAATCATAAAAAATATAGGATCAGATATATATTGACCATACAAATGCATATATCAATTCAATATTCAAAGACATACAAGAATATGAAGGAAAACTCAAATAGCTTTATTGATAGAAGTAGTAGAAGAGAGGATTACAACCCCTTGATCTAGCCCAACGCCATCCTCCCAGCATGAAAGCCCTTATTCACCTCATGAAAAGCTAGATCACCCAACACTATGGTGTTCCACAAAGAAACCAACAACACTTCCTTATAAGATGCAAAATTCCAGCCTCTGGATCTCTAGGATGAGGGATCCATATATATATATATGTTTGTAGGTGGGTGAGTCAGCTTTTGGGATTTTGATTAGTTTCATTTCTCTTATAGTTCTCAATTCCACTTGGATATTTCATGATCTCTTACTCATTCATGGGCAAATTCAGAGAGGCAAGTGTCACAGGAGAAGTTTATGGAAGATTCCATGATCATCCACCTTGCAAACTATCTCTGCCATTTGTCTACTCTCACCCATCGCACCCCATAGAAGG
>APFE030288884.1:0-33181 GCA_000404065.3 Pinus taeda | reverse complement strand
AGTTGCATGAAATAAAACTAAGATTAAGCTACACATTCACTCTACAATCCCTCACCATTCGGTAACTGAAGAATGATATGAATAGTTTAATCACTAACTTGCAGAAAAGTAAATGAACAAAGCAAAACTAAAGAAATAAGCAGTGCTGGAATTAAAACCAATAAAACAAATCAGCAGTAGGACAAGATAATTCCATTATGTCATTAGTTATCAAAAACTATATGCACTGCCCGGGCTTCCTATTAGAACCTGAAATGCAAACACTGATCAGTTGACAATCAATTAAAAACATAAAAGAAGCTATGGACAACAAATAACATAAATACCATGAGAAAGTTAATATATACAGCAAATATCTATGGTATCAAGAGCATAAAATGAAGAAAAACATAAAGATATACATCAACTACAGGACCTTGGTGTACAGGGTCCCTCTGCACCCTCGGTCAATCAGAACCAATCACAAATTTGAACGCAAAATCAGTGTCTTCTCATATATTGCAATGTAGTCATGAAATAGAAACTAAGTCTCAGATCAAAGGCTCGTACAACAGTTAAGTTTACACACAACAACTACTAGCCTATACGCATACGAAGATGCGTTATTTATAGCAGAAAATACATAACTAACTAACACGGTCTGCGCTAGTAGCCAAACACGTAAAAGACCATAATCAGAGTTTTAGCAACATGGTAGCCGTGGGAAGTAAATCTAGGGAGGTGGTTTGTTAGATTCGGTCCATGAGAAGTCCCTAGGTGTTAGCACACCTCTTAAAACTCAGGACCTTGCCACACAGTCCTCCTTGTGTTGAAAACAGAGTCGTGCCACCGCTTAACTCCTTGTGTTGACCACCGTTTGACCGGCCTTGACTGCGGGCTTCTGTGGATGATTTGGCTAAACCAAGGGGACATGTTCCATGTCACGGTCTTTTATAGCTTGCCCATGTGGCTAAGTTCTTCAATAGACACCTCTAGCATATAGTTTAACAAAAAGGTTGCGGAAACTGATTCTGGCTACGGAAAGTGATAGATTCCGCAGCTAGTTGAACAAAAATCTAAACCAAATAGCAGACACAAAACATAGATAGGAAACCATTTATATACTCATTTTAAACTATTATGCAATGATTTGATAGCTTAGAGGTTCAGGTAACTGGAGAAAAAGGCTAAAAGGGGATGTAGGGACGGTGTAACTTTGGGACTCAACATACCCCCACTGTGAAGGTGTTGCATGTCCCTCCCTTTAGTCTATGTATTCTGAAGCCTCTGCTAATACATCCAGTCCTCTCCTCTTTTTTCTTGGTGCCACCATCATCCTGGGTTTCCTTATTAAACATCTGAACTTGAGATTGATTAATTCCCTGCTCAATTTTCTGCACTTCTTCTTTAGTTTCTTGTTCTTCTTCTGCCACAAACCCATATGTAACATGGTATTATCATGAATAATTTTGTCGACTTTGCTTTTCTCTTTTAATGCCTCGTTTTCTTGTTTAATGTGCCTGTTTAAAACTTCCAATTCAAACACTTCTTGTTTCAAAGCTTGAACCTGTGCATCTTGTATTATGTGAGGCAGAATGGATGGTGTGCTCGGGCCTGCAGCTGTCTTCTCTAAAGATTCAAGGTAGTCATATACCTCTTGCTGTTTTGGATCAATTTCAGGTGTTTGCCTTGGGCTGGCTTCAAAGTCTTGTTGAGGAGGAGGACTATCTTCTAGTTCTGGCCGAGAAGGGCTTACATCAACATCTGAAGGGCTGGCTTCAATATTAGGTAGAGGATGAGGTGGACTATGGCCAGCTTGAGGTTTCTGAGGTGTTTCCCCACCCAAGTCAATGAAGTGGGTCATTTTACTTGTGTTCTCCTCCACTTTCCTTTGAGTCTGTTGCTCCTTATTAAGTACTGTGGGCTAGTACTTTCCTCTTCCATAATTTGTTTCCCTTTTTCTTCTTCCTTAGCTGTGGCAGCTTGTTTTTGGAGATGCACTAGTCTCTCAGATAACACTTGATAGTTTTCCTCTATAGATGGTTTTGGTGATTGGTAAACATCTTGTAAGTTCCTCTTTCCATTCAAATTTCTCTGCTTTTTGTCCTTAATTCTTTCCTCCTTTTCTTTTTGAACAGTTTATTTAGTTTTATCAATAGGAGAGTCTTGGATTATGGCACTTTTTCCTTTTCTCTTACTCTTTCTCGACGCCTTTGGTGTACTGCTTCCCGGTGCTTCTGATTGCTCTTGAAAATAGTTTCTCACTAGAAACCGCTCCCAAGTATCTTTGTTTCTCTTCAACTGGTTTTCAACTAGAATCCTCACGAGTCCATGATGATATAAATGAGGCTCTATATCTCCTATGTTCTTTTGGACTGTAGTACTCATCTTTTTCAAACTCAACAGTAAGAAATAGGGTAGATTAAGAGCTTGTTTCTCTAGAAAGTTCATCAATAGCCTACTGTGATACATGTACATCATCCCAAATCGACCTTCACAAGTGATAAACTTTTGAATGATTAATAGTAAGCCTTCCCATTCTTCTTTCAGTGCATGAACAGGAATCCCTCTTGTAAATATAGTAACGTCCATACCTGGGTTACGTAATATAACTCTCCATGCTTGCTCGTCCAGACTTTTGTTTTTAAACCAACGCTCTCCTTCCTGGGGAAAATCTGTAGCTGTTGCAATTGAGGCTTCAGTGACCGTGAATTTCAGGTCTCCAATCTCCACCACCTGGTCATTGAAAGACCTTGCAAAGGCTTTCGTGACTTCCTTATTATGGCCTTTGGATTTCTGGATGAAACGGAGCCATTTAGCGTTCTTTAGTAATTCCTTTGCCTGAGGGTACCCTTCTAAAAATTTAAGCCCTTCCAGCTTTGCCCTCAATAGTCGTCCCATCTTTCCTTTGTTTAGAATTCTCTCTGGAATTCAACTGTGTATTGTATGAGGGTTTTATCAGAGGTAAGACGGTTCTGTTTGCAAAGTTTGTGAAAGAACGATGGCCAAAATGAAAAATGGATGCGGGAATTGGAATGTTCAGAAGTTGTAAGCGGAAACAGAGGATGAGTAGCTGAGATAAAATGGAGACATATGTTAATGAAGTGCAGTTTTAACACAAGTGAAATGGCGTCGGAATTTTGAATTGAACTGCTGCGTGAGAGACGTTACACGTTGATAAAATGACTGCACAAAGTATGGTGGAGAGGAGCCGTATTCGCATAGGTCACGTCTTATGAATACAAGTGGAGTGTGGGAGTGCAGTTCATCTATGAGTTGAACCCGAAAAATAATCATGAAACCGTTTAGGGAGTAAATGTATGATTTATGGAGTAAGGTCGTGGAATGGTAATGGAGCTATCGTAATAATCATTGCACATAGTGAGCTTTAATGGTTCAATAACTATGCAAATTTGTGCCTTTAATTGCTATTTGAAATAAATTTTTGCCCATACCTTTAGAATCCTTGTCTTTGTTGTCCAGTAGCCCTGACTCAATTGCTCCCTGTTGATGTCTGTAGATGCTCCATATCCATGTCTTCATGCTTGGTCATTCCTGCATTTTTATTTTATTATACTAACATCTTCACTGTGAATGTGAAAAGCGGAGTGGTGGCTGCGGAAACTGCTTCTGGCTGCGGAAACTGATTCCGGCTGCAGAAACTTGACACAGAAACCACTTAGCTAAATAAAGTTAGTTAGACAATAACTATCTGAATGGAAATGATCATGGGGGAAAAAAAACTTTTATTGATGAAATGAAATGGATGAGATAGAGTGAAATGAAGTGAGTGGAGTGAAAATGGAAATGAAATGAAGTGAGATGAAGTGAGTGGAGTGAGATGGCAATGAGAAAGAAAGAAAGATTTTTTTTTTTTTGGAAAATATAGAGTGTCAGGTGTTCCTGATTTTCACTCTACATTTTCTGTATAAGATTGCCAATCAGAGATTGGTTTTCAGGCTTATACAATTATTTTTTTTCTTTATTATTTTTTTTTTAACAGAAAGGAACAAAGGTTAGGTTGGTGGGGAAGAAGAATTCTTCTTCACCAACCTTATTGCAGAATTTTCTTGAAACATTCTGACAAATTCTTCTTTTGAGAGTGGCTTATGATAAATCTTTAATCTATGACCATTCACAATAAGAGGAGTTTGAAATTCATCAATGGTCTTGATTCTTACCGCTCCATTGTTAAAGACTTTGTCGATCTCATATGGCCCAAGCCAATGAGCTTGAAATTTTCCTTTGAAGTCTTTAAACTTGGAATCAAATAGTAGTGCCCAATCTCCCTCTTGAAACTTTTTCTCCTTTTTCTAAGTTTTTGGTGGGTTTCGTAACACAGACAGGTTACATCAGTGGGGGTGGCTTGACATTTCATCGTTAGCGGGAGGCTGTAAGTGGGTTTCATTGCACCGCTTATGGAGGGTAAGTGGTATTTGGGGGGAGCTGCACGATTCCATACGTTGCTCGACATGTAGCATTGGCACTATTCACAAAACTGCTCACATTGCATGCTAAAGGTTGAGCAAAAGGCCTGCGCGATATGAGCGAGGGTTGTCAGATCTAAAGGGTCTAATCAGATGGTAGTCAAGGCAATAACATGAGTAATGTATAACAGGGGCGGGCTCGACATTAATTAAAAGAATTAATCATATTGGGGGCGATTTGATTGGTCGCTGAGTTATTAATTAGTCCTAATGACTTAATTAATTCTCATTAGCATGGCGAGGAGGTCAGGTTCTTAATTAACTACAGATTAGCTAATTAATCCCGTTTATTATTTGATTTATGGTTATATTTAACCATCGGGGCGGGATATGTAAAAATTTGGGGTTTTGTATAATATAATAATACGGGTGTGGGTAATGTTGTTTTATTTGGGAATTACATAATAATAACATTAGTGGTTAATATGACTATGGAATACGAAGTGCGCTAAGTAAATGTTTCTGAAAGCATTTCATCACATAACAATACTTAGGCTAATAATATATGAGGGTTTCATGTAGATAGAATGTTTTTTATTTTCTTAAGTAAAAGAGTGATTTTACCTTAGCAAAAGGATTTGAAGGGGATGAATGAATTATGAAAGGGGGTGAATTTTGATGGAGGGGTTTTAAGTGCTTTAGGTATTTTAAATTATTGAGCCGAGGGTTCGGTCCCTCCAAAAGTCAGAGAAATGCTTTGAGCTCCTCTAACTTGTTTATAGATACCTTTAATACTTAGGGGAAATTAGTAAAATTTCTAGGGAAAATGAATGGGGGAGTTAATTCATTTGACTTTGTTTCTTGATATGCTGTCTTCGTTGTTATTCATGCTTTGTCCAAGTGATGAAATAAAAAAGATTTAAGCTTTTAATTTAACCATTCACCACACATTTATTCTACAACCATCATCTACTTACCCTACCTACTTAACCTAGCATTTTTACTTCTTTATTAGGGTGCACTTAGACTAGCAAACCCTTTTCAACTTTTCTTTTCTTTTACATAGTGGTATCTATCTAAATCTAACCTTATTACATCTAAGGGCTCAGATTGAACTGTTGAGCTCCTTTTTTACTCTACCTATCTACTGATCTGCCAAGATTAAACTGTTTGGTCAGATCTTTATTCTCTATTTCTAAAACATGAAATTGAAAACGTGGAATAACCAAAATTAAATTGTTTGGTTACCATGGATTGTAGCATAGGTTACAAGTTGCACACAATCTTTATTATACATAAAAGTAAATAGCAGTGGCATTTAGACTTGCACACTTTCATGGTCTTTTCTTTTTGTTGGGGTTCATTTTCTTTCATTTTTTGACCTTTTCTTCATTCTTTTTACCTTTTTATTCTGTCTCTAGGGCATACCCTCTTTACATTTTTTAATTTTTTGATTTTTTACAAATATGGAAAACATTTGCAGAAGCAAAGGTATGTACATATTTCAGAACTAAACCAAGCCAATCATGATATATAACACCTATTGGTATAGGAACCTAACACCAGTAAATGCCAAATTGTTGCCTTGTTAGTTGCTACCACTAGGCCTAGTTTGACCAAAAATTTGACCATGAATATCTTGAGCATACAAACTCGAATTTGAGTATCATTCATGTCATTGGAATTAGAATGACAAGCACTACGATCTAGTCCTAGTTTGGGTGAAATCCGAGAATTTTGATTTTTAAGTCTTTTCTGAGCCACTTCTGAATTCTGAACGTTTCTGGAGCCACCTAGATCATCCACACAATTTTTAGTCTGTAAACATCTTCTCTACACTCTCAATACTTAACCAATTTATGGTGTGTAGAAGTATTTTGTCCATTTTTAATATAGTATGTCCAAGGCCAACCACATGTTCAACATTACCTTAAGGTGTCCCCATGGCTCGAGGTTATGCCTCATAGAAATTGAACCGTGCCCAATGGTGAAAAAATCCTCACTTTCCACCATTGAATCCAACCCCTTTGGGAGAATCATTTTGAAGTTATTAGTAAGATGTTAGGTGATTTTTTTGGGCTTGTTGTGGACAACCCTATATTCTACCCAAATTCTAATTCCATCTCATCAAGGGAGTTGTCAATGGACCCCATATGCCCAAAAACCTTATAGTAGATGCTAGTCTTTTTCCTTTTAGTCAATCATAAACTCGAAATTGACATTGTATTTTATGTTTTAGGGTAAAGCTATGGTTTTATAATATCACTATATTCATTTGCATCCATAAAAGATCAAGTCATTTGACATTTATGCATGTATTTTACTTATAAAATCATCTTAGCATCTTAAATTGGATTGTTAGTTTTATTTAATGCCCAATTAGCGATAGACATCTAAATTTTCTTAGTTGTTATATGCATTAAAAATTTCAAAATTTTTAGTTATGTAAACATTGATTTTACCCATCATTCAACCTCTAACTTTACTTGCTTATTACTTCTCTCAAGGGTTGAATTTATTGCTATTTTTTTTTTGTTTGCTAGGTTGTGTGAGTTTTGAGATAACTGCACACTTAAACATCTAAATTTCTTTGGTTATATGCATTAAAAAGTTGAAATTTTTTAGTTATGTAAACCCTAATTTTATCCATCATTCAACCTCTAACTTTTCTTGCTTATTACTTCTCTCAAGGGTTGAATTTATTGTTATTTTTTTTTATTTGCTAGGTTGTGTGAGTACTAAGATAACTGCAAAGTTAACCTTTGGCTTGAGAATCCGTGACCCGAGGACACATAAGCCATCAAAATCACCAGGGGATCACACCCAATTTGGGCCACACCAACGTTTAACATGGCTAGATTTTTGCCCACAGAATTTGAATCAATGACCTTCACATCATAGAGTTCATTAATAATACACTCCATCACCATCTATTCTACACCCCCTAGGTGAAATTTATTGCTATTGTTATAACTTGTACAATTGTTGTAATTTATTATATTTTATGTAAGTTTTGTAATGACCATTAATATTGTCTTGTTTTGTAGTGTTTGCGATCACCTTGCATTAAATGTTGACATTGCAATCCTTTTAAGCAACCTTAGATTCACATTACTCAAATCTAAGAATTACTTTGATAACCACCTTGCCCTTGCCTTGTTTATTATATTCCATTAGAAATGAATTAAGTGCCTATATAGGTGCCCTTAGACTTGATTGCATCTTGCCTTAGGAACCTTAGAGGTTACTTGGGAAACCTCCCTTGTGTTGGGTTCATCCTTCACTAAAACAAGATAAGTTGTTGCCTAGGTGACAGTGGCAACATTTTTGATGTTCCACTAGTCTTAACACCTTGTGAAGGCTTTACACAAAAATGCTAGATTTTGTGATAAGAACACATAAGATATGTTTTTTATTTGGAATAATAGAGTTGTAGAGTGAATTGTGCCACTCTTGGCCACTCTTAGTACCTCATGCAAATAAACAATAGAACTAATTTTAAATAGAAAATAATAAGCATAAGCTTATGTAGTTTGTGAATGGTATATACATTACAATTTGATTTTATGATTAAAATCCATGTCAACAAAATGAATAAACCATATGCCTACCATTTACTAATCACCTACATAAAATATTTTCTTGAGAGCATTTGTTTTCATAGAAAAAGCAATCAAATGTTTTTACTCAAAGTAAGTCTTATAACAAAATGCAACATATTCATAACACAAGACTTATACCTAATTAGAATCCTTATGTTCCAACACAAAATTTTCAAACAAAACACTCTAAAATAAAGAAAATATAATTAACATTAACAAATCCCTCGAAGACTTATACCCGATTAAAAAAATTATGTTCCAACACAAAATTTTCAACAAAACCCTCTCCGAAATAAGCAAAATAAAAATTGAAAATATAATTAACATTAACAAATCCTTAGTATTTTGAACTAAGATAATAAAGTTACCCAAAATATTACAAATAAGTATAAAATATTTTTTATTACAATACTCAAAAGTAATATAAATAATCTTACCTAATTCAACATTAATAATAACATTTTCCTCTGCCAGGTTTTCATTGCATCATAAAAGAACCAACATTTCCAAATATCCACCAGTGTAATAAATAAAAAACAAAATAATTTTATAAAAAATAAAAAAAAATTAATAAGTATGCCTAACCCATTACTTATGCACTTTTCCTCCTTAACCAAGAGGTTCAAACATCATGCTCAAGCATCACAACCAACATTGAAACAACATTATCGATGCATTTTAAGACAAAATAGAACGTTATCATAACCTTCTTAAAGAGCACTGTGCCTTTGGAAATTGTGGTGGGGAACCTCGCTTACAAGCCTAGATGAAGAGGTCGGCCACTCATAGAGACATTTTAGTTATTAGTGCTCACTATGTTAATAGTTGTTGCTCTGAAACTCGTTATTGCTTTTTTATATTACTTTAAACTTTTGACTTTATCGAGTCACGACATTCATAAATTTTAATGTATGTGGTTCCTAACCCTTGAAAGTATAAATTGTGCCCTGCACCAGCCAGTGCATGTCTCAACCAAGCTCGCACGTCAATGTAAATTGAGGCTCAAGTCAATCTATTCGTTAAACGATGTAACATGATTTTCCGATCGCATAAACTGGTCAAAGTCGGCGTAATACGATGCTTTTAATTTGTGTCGGCACAGACAAAATATCTGCTGTGATTGTGATTGAGCGAGAAACCGAGCTCATTCAATTTTTTGACATTCCTATTTCCAGCATGGGCCTTGGAATGGGCAAAATTGTTGAAATTTTATTGGGTATTGTGAATTATTTTATATAGTAAGAATAATATTAAAAAATAAAAATTATATTTAAATTTAATGATAATTTGTGATCTGATAAAGAATTAAGAAATAAAAAGAAATTATGATTTTATTAAAATGTGATTAATTTTGAATTTTTTTATCAAATTTTTATTAAAATTGGCGTTATGATGGGTGGAAAACCTATTCCTTCAGAGTAAAAGATGTCTCACCATGGAATTTGAAAAAAGATAAAAATAATAACGCCCATTATGCTAACCATTCAGTTGTCCCATGAGGAGACAGCTAACATTCATTTTCCACCATAGTGAAAAATGAAATCCAAAGGGGATTATTATGCTCTACAATCGAGTGTTTTTCCCCCTAAAAAGTGAGGACTCCATAAGATATTTATGATTATTTTATGACAATTAATCAAAAGTAGTTGAAAAACTAAATATAAGTGGATCTTTCTCCATCAAACACAAAATCAAGTTTAGTTTTTGCAATTTTTGTGTCATTTTGGGACTAGTCCTTCAACAACCACCCAGATCTTTAGAAAGCAACAAATTAATAATGAAAGATGCTAAAAATCATAGAGATCTTATTAGAAATAAAGTTTTGAGTTAGAATAAAGCCATGTTAGAATTCTAGGGTATTTAATGATAAATATTTTGACAACTCAGAGCTCTTATCATATTCTTCTCAGGCATAGAAAAGTCACAATCAACTTGAGCACTATTTGCACCATAAACCAATTTCAAAGAAACTCAGAAAAAAACTATAAATAAGAGCCATGGATAACAATTTGAAAGAGAGAAGCTAAGTGGTGCCATGTTGTCCAAATATGGTTAGGAATGTCTCAACTGTAGCGTTATTGCATGCACTGATACTACCTCTTCATAAACTTCCCACCATCAGAAAAGCTTGTGGATTTCTTGATGAGAAAAAAGAAGACCATCAAAGAGATTAACGAAAACCTTCCTTAAAAAGACTGTAGAAGGCTCCACTGGCTCAACACAATTCCCCATTTTGTGTCTCATTTATAGGATATAAAAAAAAAAAAAAAAAATTAAATTCAATTTACTTAAATTACTTAAAATCTTTCGTATGTTTGTTTACTTACCTATTGATTTATTTAGACTTGAATTCCACAGTTTATATCTGTGTTTTATCTGACAATTAAGTATTTCTATAATACTGTAGATGCGGACACTCTACAACGCTTGGTATTTGTTCGACATTTTAATTAATCCAATGATAAAAATGATATTATAATACAAAGTATTAACAATATCAAAAAGATGCGTCCAACCTTTGTCCAAGGCAAAGTTGTTTTACACAAAATATAAAGCTAAAGCCGGAAACCAGGGCTTTATAATCTGAAAATGCTTGGTCAATAAAGCGTACATGTTGCATGTCAAGTATTCGGTTAACAAAGCCGAGTCAAGAAAGATGAATTATTAAAGTTCCAAACAGAACTGTGCAAGCCCTTCTATTTATTTTTGAAGCTTCAAACACAAGCCACACAGCAATCATTTATTTGTATACAAGGACAAAGATACTTAAGAATGCACAGCTAGCAGGATGGCAAAAACTATTTGAAGAGGAAAACTACGATGTTGTGGAATCACGAGTGACAAGCAGGGGATCGAACTGTTTTCATTGTTCCAACTCCCGTGCAGTTTTCATGTCTAGAAATACACATTACGCCTGAAGTCAGAAGTAGGCCCTCTTTTTAACTCAGGAGAAACAATGGACACAAGCCCACCCAATGGAGGTTTCATCATTGATCTGTAAACAATTTCATCATAAGGCAGCCTGTAATGGTACAAGTATGGTCGGAAGCAATCCAGAATTTTCTCTTTTCTATCACTTTCGATCCGTTGGCTGTCTTTCTTGAATCCATGGAAGAAAGCTGTCATTGGAGAAGACAATATCGATGCTTTACTGCTATGAGTAGGTGTCCAGTCACTTCTACTCGGGGTGGTAACATTTGGCGTGTGTCTGAAGCTATTTTTTCTTGGGGTGCCCTCGAACCTGAAGCTTTGAAAATCCCCAATTTTATTGTCACATATATTATATTTGGATAGAGCTGGAGATCCAAAAGAAAAGGACCGTGCATTGAAGGGTGAAATCAGTGCTGGCCCTATGGAATGTGCTAAAAATCTGTCTCCTTCCCTTCCGTTAAGAGAAAATTTGACATTTTCTGAGGCCACTTTAGACGAAAAACGGAAAGAGCTTCCCAAATTTGGACTGAAATCATAACGTAAGGATGATGCCCTTGTTAATCCACTTAAGAGTGGAGAATTATTCCTCAAGTGTGGAGAATCATAGTCTCGAGAAGAGACAATGTACAACTTGGTTGCGAAATCAGTAAAAGGCCGGATGCCCTGCAATTATCAGACAACATATAATTAGTTTGCCTCCTTGCATATGCTTTACCTGACCTACGCTTATTTATGCATTTAATTCATGAAGCAGACCTAATGACCTAAGTAAATAACAATTAATGATCCATTGTGCCGAGTTACTACCCCCTGCCAAATTATGTTTGCAATCAATGCATTCAACAACCTTCGGAAATGAAAAGCAGTATTGGAGACTCTACGAAAGGAACATACCACTAGTCCGAAGACTATACATTTGGGTATTACAGAGGATATCTGACTGCTGCTAAAATGAATTGCGGTAATGGAAATATTTGTTACCTTCCAAAGGTAGTTGAACATTGAAGGAGGATCAACCACAAAAACTTTAGCTAGCCTTCCTGGATAGTAGTCTGCCGAGGTTTTTAATGTTGCCATGATAAAATTGAGGCATGTGGAAGCTGATCTGAAATGAACTGCAATTGAAAGTTTTTCAAATATAAATAACTCCACTGTAGGCATTGTCATTCAAACTTAACAAGTTATCTTGGCAGAAAACATTTATGTCAAATTAAACCTGGTCACTATGCCGAGGTATTAGTGAAAAACGAGTTAAAAAGGGAAAGTCGAGGACAATTTTTAGATGCGAGGCAGGAAGCATTCCTTTTGTTTTCACACAAGATTCCAAACTATTATGAGCAAGATGCAAACAGTTTGATAGTTCACACAACATGCACGGTATTATTTTCAGTTAAGTCTCTGATCTGTAGATTTGCGGAAAGCATTAAATATGAAAAATTCTAGGCCAGTACATTATTTTATTTTTCAAAAGTGATAAATGTTTCATTGAGTGTGTCACTGCTGAAGTCTTACCAGCATCAAACATGAGTACACATTGCTCTACACCGGGTAGCATGGATGCAGTAGCAACCTCCAATGTGAAAACCAGCAACCGAACATACCTGAGAAGATTTGGAGAAGCATATGAGGATTTATATTTAAAAATGGTTTTAAAGTCCACTTCATCAGATCTCAGTGGAGACTATGTATTTGTTCTTAACTACTATAATACTGCCTCCCAGGAAGAGCTAATTGCAGAAATTTTCAGTTCATAATTGTCCAACTTTAACAAAATATCAAAAAAATTCAATTCATTAGAGAATATTGCCGTTTTGTCTAGACGTTGTACAAGGGGCATTAAAACAGAAAGTAGAAACAGAGTATCACAGCTAAATAGCATTTTCAAAGCTAAAAGTTGTTAACAAAAATAAAAATAAAACTATATTTTCCCCAAGCTTTGCAGAGGAATCTGTTAAGGTTTCTTCTAGGAACAATTGACTAAGATCTCGAACCCTTTTTAAGTTTTTTTCCAACATTTCTTAAGAAACTTCATAGAGTACAGTGTATTTTAATCTACTACTTATAAAACAATTCCATGTTTTGGTTGTGTAAAGCACCATTACGTATGTTCATAAAACTCTCAATTGCCAACATATTCTTCTTGAGAAATAGGTTTTAGCCCATTTTGAAGTGAAGGGCAATTGTAATATTGTGAAAATGCAAGGAATTTATATTAACTGCAAAGTTTCATCCAGGTGTCTTCTTGAACAAGGGAAATACCTCTAGTTCAGCGGCATAAAGATCTCACAAGAGTTAAAACTTTTAGGTTTGTAAATCCGATGCAACCGGTGACAACAATATTCTAAATTTCCAGAGGAGGCTTGCTGTTTCATCCTGTAAGAGATTTTTTTATTGCTAACTAATGTTCTTGACAACAGTGAACCTACACTGAAATTTCTGTAACGTTTATCTGTGTGGAAAAGTGCCTATTAAGCTAAGTTGAATTATCTTGCCTCCGGTTTAATTACTTCTTTGCACTGCTTCCCATTACTTCTTTTGAATAAAATTCCAAGGCCTTACTTATTTCCTTCACATTGTAAGGAAACAGAGACGTGGTCAAATGTCAAGTTATTCGGATCAGTAAGTTCCACTCCGTTAGAGTCTAGTCCTGATCCTACTCTTCTTCTCCCCTACTACCATGCGGGATCCTGCTTTTCTTCTCTGCCGACTCACTAGAATCTACTGTCTATGAATTCTTATCATACAAACGCCAGGTAAGCAAACGTTATCTTCAGGGGTAAGGGAAATTCTAGCTCTTTTTCAGATTTACTTGTCATGAGAGTATTTTGTCTTTTTTCCTTGAAGATGTATGCCATTATAAAGTGGCCCCTAATAGTAGGTACATCAATCCCTCAGATTAACCCCAATAATTTCAAAAAGTTGTACTGAACTAATGCGCACTAACTAACGAAGGAATCTTACAGTTTATGAGATTGAAACTTTTGGTAGTCCTGCTTCATCCTCACAATCTGCACGAGCAAAACAGAATAGATAAAAGTATGTTAATTAAAGCCTTGGCAATAATCCATCAGGTAAGCGGCCCATCGACTCTATTTACCAATAAAAGATTCTATTTACAATTTTAGATTTTTTACCAAAGCTAGAGCCAATGGAAAGGTAAAACAGTGATTTTGGCTTCTACTTACCACGACTGGCCGAGCTTCGTCATCTCGGCCGGCAACAAAAGCAATACCTTTGGCAAGCTCGGCAGAGAACTCGTCCGCTATCAAATGCCCTACATGTTACAAGGGAAAAGGCCAATTGTTAATCCGTTTGTAATTCATTAAGCAACTGCAATCAAATCGATATTTAACCTCTTTGATGAGGTAAGTAATATCCAGAGAAACCTAAAGAAGGCTTGATTTGTGTCTTGGCACTGTAGTTTCTACTTAGCTTCAACAAATTATCTATCAACAGTCTTTGAATAGGAAAGGAAGAAGAACAAATATCGGTTCCGTGGACTTTCCACTTCTGTCGAAATATTGATATTGAAAGCTATCGCAATTTAGCCAAGCCAGAAGAATACGCTTGTCAGACTTTGGATGAGACAAAAGTTGTGTTAAATAAAGCACTATAAGACAGTCCTTTTGGGACCCTGGATCAAGCTCTACAGGAAAAGCTCTACAGGGAGCGCATTAAGATGACTATGTGACCTTCTGATTCGGCACTTTTGCTGTAGATTTAGATTTTTGCTACAAGGCACTTTTGAAAACGGATACATAAATTCTATTGTTAAATTTCTAGCATAACGACAAAATATTTACCAATCGGAAGCGCGTCCCTCCAGGCCAAGCACGTCCTGAGCTGCTTTGCTGCTTTCTTTACATCGTTGCCACGCGCATTGAGAAATCTTTCCACGCAAGCATCATCGCAGAAACTTTTCTGCATTTTTATTCCACCCAGTCTTTGAGTATACATGCAGTAAATCTTTTCGCAAGCAAGCAATTAGATTTATACTACATCCTTTTGATCAGCAGGATAAGCTTTCACATTATTGAAGTAGAACTTTTCTATTTCCAAGCAAAATCTAACAATATTTAGCACATCTTTGAAGAACTCCTTTTGCATTTCTAACGATATTTAGCACATCTTTGAAGAATTTCTTTTGCATTTCTAGCATATTTGCAGTAACGGTTCTTGATTCATGAAAGCTTGATCGTTATTTCGCTGCATTTAATAACAAACTTCACGAATAGCTTCATAGTATTGTGCAAGAAATGAATTTTATAACACTTAACAGGATGACAAAAGAAAGATTAATAACATAGCAAGCATGAATTTTACGACATTTGCAACTTCACAAAAGAAAGATCAGCCATGAATTTTGCGATATTTAATGGTTCACAAAAGATAGATGAACAACATAGCAAGGCATGAATTTGACGAAATTTACAGGTCCACAAAAGATGTTCAAGAAAATAGCATTTTCGTAAAAATCTTTAGCCGTTATTTTTGGACATTGTTTTGCTAAGCGATTTTCATGAAATCTTCTAAATCTTTAGCCGTTATTTAGTACTCATTCTGCTATAAAAAAAATTGAAGAGAATGTTCAGTGGAAACGCAACCTGCTTGGCCGAGAGCGGCCCGTCTTTTTGCACTAGTCGCAAGACGGCCTTCACTCTGTCTTTACCGCATCCTTGTGAATCCCGTTTTCTCCCCATCTGCAGCCGCTTTCTCTGCTTTTCATGGACGAAGGAGCGAAGGCAATGTCGAGCATATTAAATGTGTGTTCAGCACTGCGATCGAAGCCTGTGACCCACCATAAGACCGAAAGTTACAGCTGAATCTAATGTGGGCACTGCGACTCTTTGCGCCGAATGATCATCCCTTCCGACTAATTTGAAGTCATCGCTGTTTATTTCCGGCACCGGACGGAAGATAATGTGTAATACGTGAAATGTCTGGCATTGCTTGTCGTGTAGCTAGATGCGAATAAGTAGAGTATGAAGAAAAGTTCAGAGAATGTTTTAAATTTCAGTAGTGTTTGTGGGCCAACATTCCCAGACTGATAAAACCAAGCGTTCTCTTTTTCTCACGGAAATCCCCTTCCCAATACGAAACCCATCAACTACAGTGTACACAGAATTCAAAATATTAATTTTCGTTTGAGGTACTGTTTTCACGTTCTTGGCACGAATTTTCCTTCTTGAAATAATATATCTTAATGAGTAGTTCGCTTGGAGTTTGGCCCACGGTATCTTAGCTGTCCACAACTCCAGAGTCCAGAGGATATGTGAGGTCACCTGTTTTGTTTGACGTTGGTAACCCTATGTTTTCAAAATTATCACGGGAATTCAAATGCGGTCTCAAGACTGAGAGGGTTATGATTGTCCATTAATAATGATTTTTTAACGGTAGCTTTCTTTTGAACGACCTCCACGTGGCATGATTAGATTGATTGACTAGACCAAACATTCATGCGATATTTAGTGCTTTTCCAACGTCGAATTTAAGAATCTTTCTTCTAATTATTGCGTTATGATGAGTAGAGTAGAGGACTTGTATCTGGTTTTGAATTGTTATGATTGTCTTATCTTTATAAATTTTCCATCTTTGACTTAGAGTGTCCTTTGACATTTTCCCTATATTTCTTGGGATGGATGTATTCTTCATTTAATGTAAGAAAGTCTTGTGATTTTTTTTTTTCAAGGGTTGGGGTGGGATGGCATATATATGGACACATTCTCTATTTTTTCATTTAAATGGGGAGCATTCTCTTTTATCTTGTTTATAAGGAATTGTTTAATATTCGTAAGGGTGTATTATCTAGGTAAGGGTAGATATGTCTTGTGAAATGGAGAGAAGGCACTAAGCATCCTTACATCTTCTACTCCCCCATTTGAATGGAGAGCATTCCAACTGCCCTTTCATGAAGAACTTGTGGAACTCATGGTTGTTTATGCCTAGAAATGATAAAAGAATCTTGTGAAATTATGGCTAGTAAAAGACTATGGAATTTGGGGGACTTTCTATTGAGAATGAAAAGAAAATAAGATGGTTTTGAAGGTAAAACCTTGGGTAGTATATCCACAACTCTTGAAGCAAACACTACAAATTGATGACTTGATTATTGTTACTCATTGATTGGTTTAGCTAACTTCTTTCTCATTAGTGTGGTTATTCCTAGAAAGAGACAGACAACCTTGGATTCTTTCTACCTGCATTGGAAATGATGAAGATGATCGAGGAATTGTGGAGCATAGAAAGGAACGTTCTTAATTGTCTTGTGAAAGAGAAGATAGTTCCATGGTGGAATAACAAGCATTAGATGAGGACCTATACTACTCAATAGTGAGCACAATGATTATGTTATGAGAGAAATGAGTTGTGTTGAGTGAGATTATAACCTTGTAAGAACTTCGATCACCTTGGTGGTATCATGGTAGGGCATGGGGTGGAATCTATAGTTGATTCTTACAGTTTAGTGTTAAATCACTTCTCAACAAATAATTTGGTGGACTATCACCCATTCATAGATAATTATTCATGTTTCTATAATTAGTGAATTCTTTCTAGTTGCAATATGTCCATGAATGAATTTGAACTATGTAGTGCTATCTTCGCTACATATTTATGTTGCATATTATTTTTGTTATGTTTTTGTTATAGTTTGCATTAAGTATAACAACTAATTAGGAGAAAGCACTTCATATGGAGTGCCCATATGGCCAAGGGAGACATCTAGATACATGAACTTTTAAGTCTGTTGTTATTTGTTTGAATCACTATCATGAATTTTGCCATAAACTTTCATATGCAAATTAAGTTCATTAATCTATATATCCTTTAATCCTCTACTTTGGGCATTTTAATTAGTTACTAGTATATTTTTATGTTACATATGAGTTCTATTATATTATTGTTAAAGTTTTCATTAACCATAACAATTGGCTTTTGGTGGAACGAATTTTCTATAAAGTGCATAGATGGCCAAGGGAGGCATCTTGGTATGTGAAATTTTAAAGAATTTATTGTTTGTTTGAATGACTATAGTGAATTGTTCTGTACACTTTCATATGTAAGTTGAATTCATCAATATATGTGTCCTTTAATCTTCTACCTTGAGAAATTCAATTAATTTTAGTGCTTTAACTTAAGAAAATCTACAACTTTTTTTCCAGTATACTCAAATCTATTAGAATCAATATATAATGCCTTCCTCTACCTCAAAAACATCTCTATGAATGGAGCCAATAACACAACAAGAGAACAATGCAATTACCCTCATGCTTCCATGAACAATGCACATAAAGGGAAAGCATTTATGACCACTTTATTGAACTTATGAACACTCGGAGTACCATTCCTAAAGTAAAAATGTTAGAGTTGATGCACCATTTTGTGAGAGAAATTTTGTGATAATGAAGGCGAGTGTTAAAATTTTGATGTTGAAAAATGATATTAATGTAATGGATCTAAAATAATGACTTCTACATATATATGGTTATACATAACTCTTTCATAATGAAAAAAAGTAATTTATCACCTTCAAATTCACCCCAAATATAATTTGTTGGTGGAAATATTTTGCATGACAAAGGAAATGATAAAATGAGCCTATGCCTATGTGCAACGTCTTTAAAAAAAACCAAAAGAGAAATTTCTACCACACAAAACACCAAAATGTCAAATTCCATCGTATGGTGATCAAATTATACATTAGTGATCTTGAGTAATTGAAAATTTTAAAGTGTAAGGATGTCTTATATCTACTAATAAAGATAGAATTCCTTGCCACCAATATGTTGGTGGATGCTTTTTAATATGTAACTAAAAAACTAAAAGAAAACTTCATGGATTACATTCCCGAAGAAAAAGGGTAATAATAGAAGTTGATCGATTAAATTCCATAAAATGAAAACAAATTACTTAATCCAAAGTTTATTTTTAGAAAGGGGAAGAGTAAGGAACTTATGATCAAGAAAATGTGTTGTTTATCAATGTTAATGTTATAAATTCATTTGGAAATTTATTTTTTGTTGGAATCAGACAATTTATTTTTTCAAAAAATATGATCATAGGAGTGTTTGAATTGTTTTTTATGGTGGAAATAGATTCAGCACCATCAAATCCCTCAGGGCATCTAAAATCTTAAAGTTTAACAACTATAACCCAAATTTCCCAAAATTTCTGCTAAATTTTAACAAAAATCATATCAAAATTTCTACTATTTTCTAGACAAATTTATAATGTAGATAAACCACTCTTTAAAAAAAATCAAAACACTTTGAAAAAAGATCAAAGCGCTTTGACGGTTACAAGAAGCCAACTTTAAAAAAAGCAGTAGTCTATAACGCGACTTTTTGAAAGTCTTTACGGCGGATTTTTCCGGTCAAAATCCGGCAGCAATTCAATGGAATCCCAAGTTTGATAGCTAGTTTCTGCACAATCAATGGCTCCTAGGGGTTTTTCAGGGCGCTGAATCCAAATATGCAGTTAAAAAACCATTTTAACTGCTAAAAATCAAGATTTAACCTCATTTCTTCCACCGGATTCCGTCATCGGAATCTCCAAAAAATCGCATTATAAACAACTCCAACTCAAAATGGTGTCATCATGATAATTCTCATTCACATTCTAACGAAGTGAGTTGGTCTCGAATGAACATAATGATTATTAATAAAGGAATAACCATCAAATTGAGCCAAAGCCCTTATGTGGTCTCATAGTGAAATTTTAAGATGATTTAACATTATCATAACATACTCGGAGATAGAAGAATATCATTGACAAAGCATACAAGGACTAGTTGGCTAATAATAATCATTACCAAAAGAAGTGTAATGTATACTTATATCACACTTTTATGTTTATTTAGTTACATATTCTTTAATAAATAAATAACTAACTAAATTTATGGTATATATGTTTAAATAGTTTTTATTTTATGATTTAATTATTTTGTAATTTATTTAGTGGTTGGTTTTAGAGTACGACTCAAAAATGTTTTTATTTGGTTAAGAGCTTATTTTTCTCAAATATATGGAAATATGTTAATGTTCCAAGATCCAAAGATATATGGCAAGAGTGAATACATGCTATTTCATCACCATTAAATAGGAGTGGTTTTCCTTGTATAATGGTGATGAATTAGCTTGTATTTACAGATAACGACCAATAATGGTTGTCTTACTATTAGTTTGACAATTGAGTTATGATAGGTTATTATGCTATTTTTTTAAAAATAACTTATATAGTGGAAAAAGAACATTCCCTCACCTTACCTTCAGTATATAAGTTATTGTGCTATTTTATTGCCCTAACCTTAGAGATTCGTTTCATTCTCGAGCTCATGAGCATCGGTCATAATGTTGACAATATATGTTATGTTATTTAAGCTTGTGATGATAAAAAGAAATTGGTTACCATACTCATACTAGAAGCACAACTAGAAACTCCATCCTTATTCAAACTAAACAATTTATGTTTATATTTCAATATCTAATTGTTATTTTAGACTCCGTGAAAGTACTCAATTATATATCTATATCTATATATATTATATATATATATATATAGTATATATTATATATGTATATATATGTTTATATTTTAATATCTAATTGTTATTTTAGACTCCGTGAGTACTCTATAATATATATATAATTATATATATATATATATATATATATATATATATATATATATATATATATATATAACGTGGAATCAAATTGAGCATGCAGATATATGCTCAATTTTATTCGAAGTTTCATGAAAAAAGTTGTAAGTCAAATATTTGTAGCAAATATAATCAATGGGATAAGAAAAATGTTGAAAATGATCTTATTTTAATCTAAGTTTTAGAGTTTAGTAATTTTGCATATGTTTTTAAGGCCAAAATGAGCTTTCCAAGTATGAATATTTCATTTATCCACGTCATGATTCCAATTTAAATGACAAATGAAGTTAATGCTTGAGTATTTATAAGATTGGGAATATTCAGGGGTGTTATCAACACATAAAATTGGAAAATAAATTAATTATCATAATTTTTGGGTTTATAAATATTAATGGTAAATTAATATCTTTTTGTAAAAATACTAAATAACTTTTATTTGCTTGTGAATATTGTCAATAATTGTAAGAAGATCAATATAAATGTTTCTCAATTATATTAATATAAATACCAAAAAAGGTGGAAGAAATGGGGATATAGTTGGTTAGCACCAATATTACAATTGTTGTCCACTAGCCACTTATTATTACATTTCATAATAGTAATCACCTTTTCATATATTTAAATCATAGCATTATGAATCCCATGAGAGATCTTTGTTTTTCACTTAGGTGTTCAACCTCCCCTTATGGTTTGGTCTACAATCTTCTCACCTACTAACAATGACACATCCATAGGAACTTGGGGTGTTATACCTTTTAATGAAATTGAGTCCTCATGATGGTATAGGGAATGATCAACTTACTAAAGTAGACCCCAAGCTAGCACACATATTTAGAATGAGAAATATTTAGAATTGAAGTTGTGACCTCCTAATGTTTTGAAGCATATTAAGGATAGTTATTTGATAAAGTTACTTACAATTCTAAGAGTAATACATATTTCTTCCAAGGTTGGTAGGATGGGGAGGAATTCTATTTAATCTTGAAGCAATAATAGTGGATAAGTATGCATGGGGATTTGGTATCAAGACCAACAACCAAGCATAAGTTTATAGCTTGTACATGGGACTCCTTCTAGCCAAGAAGAGGGGAGTTAAATGCATCACAATCATGGGTGACTCCTATATGATTATTAGACACCTAAGAAGATCCTCCCATGCTCAAGAAAACCATCTAAACCGTACCTTTCTTCTTGCTCAAAGTATTCTTCCTTCTTTTGAAAGCTTTCAATTTTGGCACATCCTCCGAAACCTTAATACAAAAGTTGATCTGATGGAAAAAAAATCTTGTTGTTTATCTGAGGGAAAATTTGAAATTAGTGGGGCTCCTAGTCTTAGCCCTATAACCTTACCCTCCCCTATGGATAGCCCCCCTATATACCCCCCTTATCGACTCCCTTATCCTTGGATCAAAATTAATGTTTTAGGTGCCCCCGTCATCCCTTTTCACTCCTCAAACATCAGCAACATGATTTCTCACTGTCCTCCCCGCTCGCTCGTATGTTGAAACCTCTCCTCACTCCCCTACCATGCAGAGCACAATATCCTCTCCACGTGATTCCATATGAATTAATTCTGCGGTTAAGTGTGAGAGTCTTCACGTCAGCTTCAAGATTCATGGTTCATTGCAGGTTAGCGAAGTTGGTTTCCATACAAGCCCTCTCTCCCTACGTGTAACATTTACTCCTCATGGCTCTAACTAGACAACCCAACTACTTGAGCCAACATATACGAAATATGGCTACTCTCTCTCCACCCAGGGAAATAATGATCCTGTATTGCGATCTTGGAGGCTTTAGAATGATTTTGCTGGGACATGGTTCTATTGTAGAAGAGTTCTTTGTCCCCTCCCGTTTTGATGATGAATTTCATCTCAGGTTTTGTTGGGTTATTTTTCCCTAGTGTAAATATCTTCGATACCTCTTTGGGGTACTAGACTTAATTCCTATTCTAAGTTTGGGTCTGCATCCTCCCTTTTCGCCAGTACTTAAGCTTGCTTAGGTAGGCTTAAGGGTGGTTCTCACAGGAAAAGATATATTGGTGCACCACATTATAAAGGCATTTTGGGAGGATGGCTTCAAGTTCATGGGGAATTTGATGCCCTTGCTCTAGATGGGTGTAAGAGAAGGAGGCATCACGCCAAGCTTTGGGTCATCAACAACATTTTCCACCCTCCTCGACTTCGGTTGTGTGTGTGTAATGTGCAAAGGAGCTGGAAGAAATCAAGGTGGACCTCTCGAATATAAAGGACCTATTGTATTGTCAAAGGGTGGTGGCTTACGAAAACTTAGAGACTCTTGATGCCTAAGGTAGATAAGTCATGAATCTTGAGGATAAGGTTGGTGCACGACACTCCATGATCGAAGACGTTCAAATCCATATGGAAAAGTCAGGATTTCCTCTAGAAGAATAGAGTAACCCTTCTGAAGTCCAAAATTGGGCATTGACCTCAATCGCCTGAATAATCCTCATGCTTAACTTCATCTTTCTATGTCTAGTTTTTACTGTGTAATCGTGTTGTCTCAATATTGTCGAATATATACTAGTAGGATAAATAAGAGTATTGCATCAATTGTATCTTTTTGTACTAATCATGAACAATTGGGATCCCTTACTGAGGCTAAAAATGGAAAAATAGAATGCTACGACTGAGCGCATAATTAATATAAAAAGTACTCACTATTGTTAAAAAAGTATATACATATTTCTTCCATTCTTTTCCATAGCTTGGTTTTAGGTATAATGAAAAAGACTTTTCTAGAATAAAAAAATAATTTTTTTCCTTCCTTTTTATCTCTACATTCTTTGGGGATAATTACCAACATAGATCCATGTTAACCTTGGATCTATCAAGCACCGAAAGGGATCAAATCTCTTGAGGTGCAAACCACTTTTAGAGTGAAAAGCATAGAAGAAATGTTTACACCTCGAGAGATTCGATCCCCCTTGACACTTGATAAACTCTCTCTCTCTCTCTCTCTCTCTCTCTCTCTCTCTCTCTCTGTGTGTGTGTACCAAGTTGAAAAATATCTGTCATTCTCAAATATTCATATTTAAAAAAATGTGTTTATAAGGAAAAAAATCAATATTGATTAGAAATAGAATGCTTCAGTGTCTACCTTCAGATATATATATATATATATATATATATAGAGAGAGAGAGAGAGAGAGAGAGAGAGAGAGAGAGAGGAGAGAGAGAGAGAGAGATTTGTAAAACATTTCAATGACGTGTTGCTTAGTATGAAGAAGATGTGTAATTCCTTTACACTGAACATGGAGTTCACACACGTAGCCAACATCAAAAAAATATCATCAAATCTATTATATGGGATAGGGATAAGTATTTTGATATGAAGTTTAATTATATTTGTTTTTGTATTTGGAAATCCAAATAATTTGATTATTTATCACATCATTATTATTATCATTTTTTAAGTTATGTAATTTAGTATTTGAAGGAAAAATAAATGAATGAATAAATAACACTAGTAAGAAAAAGTTATATTATAAGTTTGTTTAAAATTGATAATATTATTATATTATTATTAACATGGAGTTGATATGTTGGATTTAAAAATATTAAGAACACAAATAATTTCTATATAGGTTATTAATAAAATATTTCAACATATACATTATGTAAAGTATTTTAATTAAAAGTATCATATTTATATTTAAGGTGCTTCTAATTCTGTATGAGGAATAGTATAATATTATAATATATATAATATATATAATTATTATATATATAAAGCAAGAGGAAAAATATTTCTTGGAGATATGCTTTCTATCTAAAATGAAAATGATAGGAAATATTTACTTAAGGTGTTGAAATATTTAATTATAACCCACATTGAAATCTTTTTGTATTAATACTGTATTCAACTCCAATATTATATAATAAGAACATTAATTTAAACGAACTAATATTTATTTTTTATTAGTATTATGTATTCATTCATTTATTTTTCTTTCAACTATTAAATTACATAACTTAAAAAATTGCTAACATTAATAATGTGATAGTTAATCAATTTATTTAATTTCCAAATTAAGAAAACAAATACAATTAAACTTCATATCAAAGTTGGTTATCCTTATGCCATAGAAAATATTCAAAAGTTAAAATGGATAATTTATGTTGGTTATATGTGTGCATGTCAACTCCATGTTGATTGCATAAGGAATTGTGTTTTTATATATATATATATATATAAAGTAGACATTGAAGTATTATAATGTTTCTAGCCAATATTGACATTTTTTCATTATAAATACATTTTTTAACTACAAGTCTTTGAGAATGATCCATATTTTTCAACTTAATAAGACTATATCTTTGAGATTGGACTAAAAAAATCAATATGGATAAGTAAAACTTTACAACAACACTAGTTTGGATTCATCTATCTTCCCCTTTGTAAGAGTTTTAGGATGAAAATATCCTAGGAGGGATAGGTAATTCTCTAGGTTCTGTTTAAAAATACTTGAATTCACTAAGTAGGGACATTATACCTCTTATGTCTGCATTTGTGTTTACACGAACGTCTCTCATTCATCCATCTACTTAAGCTATAGGGACATAGATTAGAGCCAAATTATTGACTATGAAATTTAAGCATTCTTTCTCTCTACTTCAATGTCTACCTTCAAATATATATATATATATATATATATATAGAGAGAGAGAGAGAGAGAGAGAGAGAGAGATGCTGCTTAGCATGAAGGAGATATGTAATTCCTTTTACACTCAACATAGAGTTGACACACACATAACCAACATAAATCCACTTTGATTTCAAATGTATTATATATGATAGGGATAAGCACTTTAATATGAAGTTTGATTAAATTTGGATTTTAATTTGAAAATCAAAATAAATTGATTAATTATCACATCATTATTATTAGAATTTTTTAAATTTATGTAATTTAATATTTGAAAGAAAAATAAATGAATGAATATAACACTACTAATATATATATATATTTTTATAATAAGTTTGGTTTAAATTGATAATCTTATTATATTATTAATTAATATGGATTGTATGTCACATTAAAAAATATTAGAACAAAAGAATTTCAACCGGGTTATAATAAAAATTTCAAACAGAAACATAAGTAAAAATCTTCATCCATGAACAAACACATATTTAAATTATAGGTGCTTTCTAATTCAACTATATAAAGAAGTTAATAACAAATAATTATATATATATATACTAATATAGAGAGAGAGAGAGAGAGAGAAGAGAGAGAGAGAGAGAGAGAGAGAGTTTTCTATTCATGGATATATGCTTTCTACCTTCCAATAGAGAGATAGGTGAATATTTTACTTAACATGCATGTTGAAATATTTATTTATAATCCAACATGAAGTTTTTTGGTTATTAATATTTTTCAAATGCCAAACACTACATATTAATATAATATAATTTTCTTATTTAACCTTTTTATTAGTATTATGTATTGATTCATTTATTTTTCTTTCAACTATTAAATTACATAACTTTAAAAAAAATGTTAATATTGATAATGTGATAATTAATCAATTTATTTGATTTCCAAATTAGAAAAAAAATATAATTAAATTTCATATCAAAGTACATGATCCCTATCTCTTAGAAAATATTCAAAATTAAAATGGGTTTATGTTGGTTATATGCATGTGTGTCAACTCCATGTTGATTGTATAAGGAATTACACATTTCCCTCATACTAATCTCATTGCAAAAACTCTCTCTCTCTCTCTCTCTCTCTCTCTATATCTATATATATATAATATATATAATATAATATATATATATATATATAATTATAGATATAATATAATATATATTGTTGGCTTGTATGAGCCTGACCCAGGTTCAGAGGTTATTTAGCCAAGCAAATTCAGGTACTACTGGCCCTTTCAGCAATAGTCCGTGGAGCGTGGACTAAGGTCTCACCCGAAGTAGTATGGGGGGGTGGTAAAACCAAGTTTCCGCACCCTGGGGATGTCTGATGAGCTTCCGACGGTCCACGGTTTGACCCTGCGTGCACGTCACTATGTGCACCTATTATTCCTTTGTATCCTGTGATGCTGCCTTTGCGCAACCTTATTCGAGGCACAATCCGTATTATACCCAAGTTCCTTACTATTTAACCTGTTATTACTTGATTACTTAACTTATTTGTGTAAGACTAGTGATAATTAATAGTATATCCAACAATCATATAAGTGTGCGCGATAGAAAAAACAATATAAATGTAAATAAGGCAATAATACACAGAAATTGGAATCAACTTCTCTTTATTATTCTTCGTTCAAGATTATAGACTTGACACCGCCCTGCGCACTTAGCTGCAGGGGTCCGCGCACTCAATTGTGGACTCTACTAGGCCTCTGCGCACTCAGTTGAAGAGCCTCTTCCTACTACTATGACCCAATACACTTAGACTCTTACTCTATGCTCTATCTTTTCTACTCAACTTCTTCACTGCTTTTACAACTTAGAGCCTCGCTCTACTTATACAATCCCATGGTCCTCAGACCATGGGTAGGTCGACATGACATTACATTACTTTACAATACTTAGGGCAGAAAACCCTATGACTCAACCTATACTTCGCGCTCTGCACCCGCAATTCAAGGATTTTTACAATACTTTTGACCAAAACTTGGGATTTGAGCCCCAAAACATGCTATGGGGGGATTCCATGCCCAACAGGCCCCCAACATAATCATCGTGACTCGTCCTGAGTCACTCTGTTGGCGCGATGATCTTGGTGTGGAGTCCCTCCAACTAGTCCTGTACTGCTTGGAGGTCGTGGTGCACTGTTCTGCGGTTTGCTGGACCTGCTACATGTGCTCTACCAATGCTTCTTTGTGTGGATCAAATCACTACTTTAGAATTTAGAGCCCTTGCATCTGTGCAAGCTTGCCTTGGATATCTACCGTAATCATGAAGGCCTCATCAATCCATGGCTGGAAGCGTACTTTGAGAAGTGCCTCTTTCTGTCTTACGACATCCACTTACTCTTTCAGTGCCCTTGCTTGCGGCATCTTTGCTAGTTGTTGAGTGAGGACGACTGTCTGTGTTGTTCCCCTTACACTATCGTACTGCTCAAGAAGCTCGTACGCCTCTATTTCTAGGCACTGTATGTTGGGGTCCTCCTGCAAGGATGTGAGGACGCCGAAGGCTTGGTCCAACATACCGGTACAGTCCTGCATTGCTCGTCCAATTTCTTCCAATCCTATTTGAACAGTGCTAATGCGCTACTCTCTAACTTTCGGAGGAGTGGAAGGTTGCGCCTTCAGCTGCTACTTGGCAATCTGGAGATTCAACTCCTACTGCACTCGCGTTGTTTCCTCGTGCACATTTTAGACTCCACTTGCCAGACAGTGGATCCACATTTTTGTTGGTAGGTCTACAGTGATGGACAACTCTGGGACTCGCCGGCACGCTTCATCAACTGTTTACATTATCTGCTGGTTTTGTGACACCAGTTTGTCACGCTGCAGGCTGAGTTGTTCGATGTTGATCTTTTTCTCACTCATCACCTGAATCGCGCAGCCCTCCCTGACGCAGAGCTCTGCTATTATGCCATCCTATAGTTGGTATACTGTGTTTCACGGAAGGGCAGCCAAATTAAGGCCAATTCCCTTGATCCTGCTAACATGGCTCTGTCGGTCTCATTCTCCACTGTTAGCGCCCCTTCCGGTAGCACTCTCATGTTGGCCATCCTTGTGCGTAGCAGCTGCTCTGCTGCTGATGTGCCTATTGTGTCGTAGGTGGCTACAGTTCCTTCCTGTGGGGGCCGCACCTGTAGTTCCCACAGCTACGCCCTTAGGGCCCCCAACACAGTCTGCTACTCCGACATGGCTTCTTGGAGCGCTTCCTTAGTGACCTCACAAACCGTGTCGCCGATGTCGTAGAGGTCGCCTTCTGTTAACGTGATCGGGTCGATGGCCAATTTGGAGGCCTTGACTTTTTCCGTGGACCCAATCTCTCTGTGACGCACGACCTTTGAGTTGGGTGAAAGTTGTGGCCAAGTCCACACCTTCTTCTACACGGTCCGTGTCCTCTACCTCCTTTCCTGTAGACAATTATTGGCCCTCCTCTTCTTGCATTGTTATGGCCCCTATTGTCTGTGCTGTTGTTGCTACTTCGACGGCCTTTGCCCACTTTGCGGCTGCCTTTGTTGCCTCATGGACTGCCCTTACCTCTGCTGCTGCTTTTTCATTACACCTCTTCTGGACCAACTTTGTGATGCGCAACCTGACCTCATCCTTTCTTTTTTGTGTTACTGTCCTATCCAACTCCACCATGTCCGGGGCATGCCACTCGGGAGGTCATGATTCTAACACTGTAAAAATTGCATCATCAGTGGTGATGAAGGGGAGTTTGGTCCATTACTACGCTGTATCCTTTCACACCTTGATGTAAATATTGTGCATGTCTGCCTTGAAGTTTGTAGAGCTCCGCAAACTGTTGTGCACTATGGGGGATAGGCGCAGCCGCCTATTAATCCACATCTGGACGCTCGCCTCCATGAGCACCCAAAAGATCTTTGTCTCGCGAATCTGCTTCACATCCTTGGTATCCCAGAGTGACGCATACTTTGTGGCCTCTGGTAAGTCCTGTTCAATGCTCGGGAATTGACTATCCTCTAGCAGTTCTCTCGCTACTAGCAGAATGGACAAGAGCAACCACACATAGTGGAAGGTATTACCCTGCTCCTGGGCTTCCTTGCAGTTGGTCAAGAATTCCTCGCAGAGGAACTCGATCCAGTTGAATTGGACTCAACCCCCTTTGCACATTGTTTGGCTAACGCAAATACCGGCACTAGTACTTCATTGCCGCAACATTTTCTCATTACCTTTCTGGCCAGGAGTTGGGTGGCTACGCACACTCCTTTATCTTTGATGCTGTTGATTATGTAACCCCTATTTTTCTTCTCGAGCTTATTTTTTTTCTTCATGGCCTCCACGAGAGCCAAATCTCCACTTTTTCCTGCTATCACTGCAGGGTCCTTTCCCTTACACAGAAGCCGAGAAATTCTATGGATGAGATTTGCTGTGATGGGAATAAGCTCCTCCACCCATAAGTAACCATCGTGCATCAGGAAAAGCAGCTTCTTGATGACAAAAATAGTGACAGGTGCATGGTGAAAGTGTGGAATCCACATCAAATGAAGCAATCCGACCTTCTCCATACTGCGCAACCATTTTCACGGCTCTAACGTTGTGACTGACCCCTCCGTGCTCTGCTTCATGAGGCTTTCTATCTCTAAGTGTGGGAACTTCTCGCTCTCCGTGAGGTCCTAATATTCAAACTTCATTCTGGGCACACAGCCCAGGTGTGAACCCTCAAACACAATTCCATCAGGGAGGAGTAGGGTTTGGAGTGTGCTCTTGGTGGCATCCAGATCCTTTGGTATCTTGGTTTTCCCTTTTCACAAAGGGATGTACTCGGGCAGCTTCACTGCAGAGCACATCGGTTGGATATCCTCATCGATGTCCTCTGCTTCCTCTATTTCATCGACGAGAGCCAGTAGGTTCTCCTCCTTGTCATCTGTCTCAATGGTGACAACCTTTCCCTTTTCTTCCACTGAGAGCTTACTAAATCGTGGATTCCGCGGGGACATGAGGACGGGTCCTACTGCCTACTTATATTTTTTCAGCCTTGGCGTCCGAGGTGATTTCGGGATTTTTGGTGCAACCCCAGTATCTTCGGGAACATCGTGTAGCATGGGGTTCTGCACGGCCTCGTCGGTGGTTCCTTCTGTAAAGCCCAACCATCTCGTGGTAGCCGCCATCTTGTTTGAACTATCTATGGTCGTTCATGAACTTTGGGGCTCAAATATCGCTCGGTGCTCAACACTCTATGCTCTAATCAACTGCTCAAATCTCAAGTGAACAAGTGTTATCTCGTGGCTAGCCCCTGGAGTTTTATAACACCTTTTGAATTCAAATTTGACCATTCCCCAATTTTGGGCGAGAAATGCTTTCTTGGCGGCAGATTGTCCCAAATATTGCCCTTAATTCGTGTCTTAAATGCCCATCGCCCTCTCCCTTTTACCTTAAATTAGACATCTGGTCATGAAAAATGACACCAACGGTCACTTCCCAGCCTAGCCATGCGGCAGCGCAGCCCCTCGTGCACGGGCACGAACCTTGTGACATGATGATTCTGCTCGCACCTCCCTTATTTCACAGCTCCCAAACAGGCTCTTTTGTAGTCTCGCTTTCTCTTTCAACTGCCTGGAGTGCTGAGATTGTGCTCCCTATGGCTAGTCAAGTGGTCACACGACCTATGCGAGACTTCAACTTGCTTTACGGTATAGTTCGTAGAAACTCCTTAATTTCCCTCGTGATAGCCGGCGTTGCGCGTTCTACCGTATGTAGTGTGCTCCCTTGGTTAATAAGTTTGGTGAGGTGCGGTCGTAGCCATGGCAAAAGAGTCATAAATTCTCAGTGACAATCTTCTAATCCAGTGGTATGATCATCCGCACCTTGTCTTGTCATCCTTGGTTTATCGATGAGACATGCTCGCTTGATCTCGTTTTCCAGCCTCTTGATCTTGGCGTCCATCAAAATTCTTTTCTTCCTCAGTCATACCTGGTCTTTTTTGAGTTCGCGAAGTCTAATGTTCCCTCGTCGAATGGCTTCCTAAATCTTTATGTGTTCGACCTCACGTAGTTGTGTGATTTGTTTGTCTTGGTGTTTGCACACTGTCACAACTGTGGGAGCTCTTACGGGTGGACTCCTCTTTGCATTTTCTTAAGAAATTACGGTCTCTACTTTGTTCCACACCTTTGGAATCGTTTCCATGGTCAGGGTTTTGCACATGGTCCTATAGGCCCATCAAACCGCTGGTACGCGCAGGTCCCAATCAGTGCGTCTGGCTTGGTGAAACTTATTTAGTACTTCAGACACCCTATTGAATGTCTCTCCATGGATAATTGGTAGCACACATCGTATTTCCTACTGCTGCGGTTTGTTCTGATTCTCTATTCTGGGAGTGGTGTGCACTTGTACGGGTTGTACAACATATGTCCGTACCCATTGGGAAAGGTGGGCACACAAATTGTCTTGCCCCTGCTGACTAGTGTAGGCACATCATCCTTCTGCATCTGCACCAGTCCTCAAAACTTCATTGGTGCGTACCCCACCATCGTGCGGGTGTTGTGTGCAGTGCCCACTTCAGAGCATTGAATAGCTACTATTCTAGTACTGTGATTTCAAATTCACTCAGGAATTCATCCACCACTGTCAACCCATCATATGTAGGCATATCCCTTACCTCTGTTGTCATGCAGTGTAGTGATCTAATCATCATGTTGCAATTAAGTGTTGTTACTTTTTGCAGGCGATTTTGCCATCGCCCTATTTCTTCGTCTGAGTCCGAAGTGCAGGAGCTTTTGCACTCCCATGAAATCCTTCCATCTGCAGTCGGATTCACCCAATCCTCCTCTCGCACGGTTATCTTGTAAATACAATCGAGATCATCCTCACTATCATTGTCATGCACCGGTTCAGTGTAATGCAATCCTTCAGCTGGATCTAGTGGTACTACTACGCGTAGTGACTTTTTCTCAAAGATCATGATCCAAAAATGGATCCTGGATAACCCTATAAATCTTCAAGTTTTCAAAATCTCCTAAAAGGTCAAAACCATCGCAAAATGAGAAGTCTTGGAAGAGGCGTATAACACTATCGGGCCTTAAAAACTTGAGAAAACAACGAAAATCGAGCCCATTGGAGGTCAAAGGGATAGTAAATAGGAGTCGTCGGATCTGGCCGATCAACGGTCCAGATCCGATTGGCAAATCACAATCGGCAGTGGCTATTGGAGGCAATCTGAGGCAGATATGCAATGGGACTAGGCCTATGCGATACCGTGATCGCCAATATCGACGGGTTGCAATCGGCATTGGCATAGACCATACCGCATGGCAAGACCTCGGGCTTATGCGATATGTGATTGTGACAAGTCAAATCGCAATATTGCAGTGGCGCATTACAAAGGAGCGGGGGATATATATATATTATATAATATATATTATATATATAATATATATATATATAAATAATATATATATATATATTATATATATATATATATAAATATATATATATATGCGATGCGGTGAGGACCGGACTTGAAAGGGTCTATGAATAAAAATACATAATGTTTCAAATCCGCCATAAGGCCATTTCTCGGAATTTTCAGCATTTTAATATATTTTTAAAATACGAAGGGAAACCTTGGAACAGGGCCGAAGCTGTTGGCATTATGATGCATATGTTGTACTTGATGGCAACCCACTCATCTCAAATGATGAATTATAGTGCAGCAAAGTTCACAGACTTTTATGCAGAGAAAAGTTTATTCCATGTGAAGAAAAGTTCACGGAATTTTATGCAAAGAAAAGTTTATTTCATGTGGAGAAAAGTTCACGAAATTTTATGCAGAGAAAGGTTTATTTCATGTGGAGAAAAGTTTATTTCATGTAGAGAAAAGTTCACGGAATTTTATGCAAAGAAAAGTTTATTTCATGTGGAGAAAAGTTCACGAAATTTTATGCAGAGAAA